>JAVQJD010089958.1:0-54914 GCA_036023655.1 Nannoperca australis | reverse complement strand
TGTCAGTCTTGCACTACACAATGACTGACACTGTATGTCTCTTTGCCAGGTTTATTTATTGTATGTTATTTAGGTGACTATATTAGTATATTGGTTAGATTTAGTTGTGTATGCACTGACGGATTGAGAGGAACAATATTTCAATCCTCTGTATGTCCTGTACATGCTGCAGAATTGACAATAAAACTTGAAACTTGAATTATTGTAGATGAGTTTAATATTCATGTGGATGTAGAACATGATGCCTTAGTGCTGCATTTATCTAATTAGCTTCTGTCAGAGTGTACATAAACCCACACACTGTTTTAACCCCCCCCCCACCCCCTTCTGTTGCTTCATGCAGGTATTTCTGCCTCCAGAGCTGCAGTTCTACGGGTGCACCTGCACATGTTCCTGCATGTATTATTTTTTATTAATATTAACATCAATACCATTACCACAACTATTACTTTACATCTCTATGTAGAACTGTACTGTTCTCCTTCCTTCTGCTCTCTCTTTTCTCGTGCCACTCCCTGAACCCAACTGGTATTGGTATTCATATCTCCATTTACAAATCTACATTGTTTGAATGCTACCTACAGGATTCTCTATCAAAGCAGGGTGTGTTACTTACCTTGGTATCCCAGTTGTAATGATATCCCAGAGTGACCCAGCGCAGCCTTTCCAGTAGAGTCTTTGGTTCTCTCTTTCCAGGGGCAAGAAAACTGTGGATGGGATCAAATACAGAGTACGCTTACTGAGGCAGACGGCTGGTCACCATGACCACACTATCACCAAGCATGTGAACTGGATGTGGTCAGAAGCTTAAAAGAGTACTCCATTGATTTAGTATTACATCCCTTGTCCATTGTCAGACTTACTGGACAGTACAAAAAGGGATGAAAATTGCTTCAGCAGAACCAGAGATAGTGTTTTTTTCAAAATATGGTGACTTACATTTCCCATAATGCAACTCAACTGACAACAATTTGGTCGAAGATTTGGGTGTGTTGTGGTAGTAGTGGCTAATCTAGCTCGATATTAGTATTTCCATTTAAGCTTTTACATTTCCAATTTTGAGTTTCATATTTGTTGTTTCCCTTTTCTTATTTTCATTGCCAATTTCTTTGATTACTGACTATTTGATATTTACAATTTGATATAACTGAATAATTATAAATAGCTTACTGAATAAATACTAAATAAATAAAAGCATTTGTATTTTAAATGTCACTATACATTTTCAATTTCCCTTCTCAAGATTTTTCAAGTTTTGATTAGAATAATAACCAAGAAAATCCTCCATACATATAGCTCCTTTTGTCATGTCTCCTATACATTCTCACCGTTTACAGCTCATGCAGTCAGAATTGTCAGAGGGAAGGAATACAGTCTCACCTGTGGCCATGTACACTCTTGCCCCAGATGTCTTGGGTCTCAGAGGGAGACATGTGCATATCCAGGTTGCACACATTGGGCTTCTGAGGGTAGGTCTTCAAACACTGTTTGACCCAGAAGCGTTGGGAGCCTGGCAGGAACGGGTTGGAGATGAAGATGAAGCCTGAACAACACACAGCGGTATAGAAGTGGGTCATATAGAAACGGAAAGTGAAAAATCTTTAATAAGATTAAACCAACTGTTATACATGTGGTCTCACTGGTTAGAAAAAACACTGATTTACAGTAGTATACCACAATTAAAGATGTTGCTCTGACATAAAGTCAGTGACAGATGAAAGGAAAAGCATAAAGTGGAGAAAAAGATTGCAGATGCTTCCACACAGAGCTTGAGGGCTCACTGAATATGAAATGAATGAATGAATATGAAAATGATATACCATATGCTATGACCTTCACAGTCACCTGATCTCAACTGAACACCTATGGGAGATTTTGGAGTGACGTGTTGAAAGTATTTAACACACAACATCATCTAAACACCAAATGAGGGAACATCTTTGCTGTTCATCCATCCAGTAGAGTTTTACATTTTACTATGAATCTATGACAAGGATCACTGAAACTGTTCTGGTGGAATAGCATCTTACTGACATATTTTCCTTTCATTTGTCCATCTGTATTTTGCTCCATATCAGTTTTATCTCCAAGTATATCCAGTTTGATTTTGGTAAAGAACTGCCTGTCTCCCTATCTGTCCTGTGTTTACCTGGGTAGCCCTGCAGGCTGAGGGCTTTCCAGTCTCTGACAGGCTGTAATCCAACCCTTGCAGCATCCACATCACTCACTGCAGCAGGGTCAAGTTCAGCTGGAACTATCTACCAATCACACATCCACATCCACACAGACACATACACAGAGAGTGAGAGAAAGAGACACACACACACACACACACACACACACACACACACACACACACACACACACAGAGAGAGAGAGAGAGAGAGAGAGAGAGAGAGAGAGACACACACACACACACACACACACACACACACACACACACACACACACACAGGCTATACATTATAAAGGTATATCTAATATTTGTTTACACTGCTGTTTATATCAATGTGGTTGAAATACACATACGCAGTTGACTTACTATCTTCCAATACATTCACAGTTATCCACCAAGCCAGCATGTCTGCTGTCATACTTTAGTGCTCCATTAATGAATAATCTACAGCCTATGGTTACTGACAGTCAGTTTAAGTTTTTAGTTTTTAGTACCTTTCAAGCAAAGACTTGTATTAAGTTTGTTTTGCTGATACTATTTCTGTATTATGGACCGTCTTGTCTGCAGCCAGCTTCTCTTGCTTGTACTTTTCACATTGTATTTTTACACTAGAGTTTCACTACTTTTACTTAAGGGTGACCCGGCCCTGATCTGTTGTTCTGGGTTTGGCTTGGTGTTTCCTTACCTTGTCACTCGGCACACCTTTGGAGAAGTCAATGACATCGCTGAAATCTGGCGGAGGGTTTTTTCTCTTATAAATCTTAAATATCTTTCTAAATGCATCTTCTCCACTCTCCACCATGGAGGCTGCCATCTTGGCCATGACGTAACTGACCTTTCAACTCAAGTCTGTTCCGGGGCTTTTCCGGCTAAATTATTTGAACAAATGTACAATATACTTGAATTCAGTTTAAATAATATAAACGTACGTTTATCTAAATTAGGCCTAACGTTACTTTTGAACATATGATTCTGTTATAATCACGGACGTATACATGGATCGGTTTGAGTCACGTGATTTTGTCAAAGGGGCATACCAAGGGCGAAACATGGCGGCGCCGTCCAAGAAGGTTTTCGAGGTATTCGTGTCTAAAATACCATGGACCGTGGCAAGCAGTAAGTCGACTAAAAGCTTCAAATGAATATTAATATTTAGTGGCAGCGATGTTTGCGTCTGCAGCTGCTCTTTGTGTTTGCAGGCTTGCCGTCGCTGTCACCCCGTCACCTCGGTTATCAAACAGCCTGCATGTGAGCAGATCGCGTGGTTGAAACATGTCATTAAAAGACAAACCTACCAGTGCTTTCTTGAATCACACAGAACCGCTTTTCAGGTCGATATGCATCTCAAACACCAAGCAGCGCACACAGTTGCCAGTGTGTGCAGTTTGTGGAGATGTAGTACATCAGTATTAACAGTAATCAGTATTAAAATAGTATTAACATGACATCCTCTAAAATGCGTTTCTGTTCAAACAAGAACTGAACATTGTTACCTTATTGAAGGTAGGATACATACTACATTAGTTTGGTCTACGTTTACCTAATAAACCTGCCTGGCGATACTGTAACAGTGTTAATTATATTTATTTTAGCTTATTTTAGTGGTCAGTGGTCAGTCGCAAATTGAGCTTGCTGTTTCTCCAGTTATGAATGACCTCTGCCCTCTAGTGGTAATTAAATTGATAACATGCATCATGCACAGTCTGCAATCGTCCTGTCATTAATAATCAAAACAAAATTAATAAATTGGTCTTGAAGATGGATAAACTGTCAATTTCAGAATCTTTTCCACTTGTGTGTGTGTTTTAGAGGGATCAAATATCTATTTCTTTAGATACTATTTTAATGCTGCTTAGTGACCTTGCTATTTATTTCAAATTGTGTGAGGCATCTCATCATTCTATTTTTATGATGCTTTCTAAATTCGGGGCATATTTCATCATCTGTGTCCCGTCCCTGCACGTAAACACATAAGAGGTGTCACTGTAAACACTCCTCTGTTTGTGTTCACTGATTTCCCATGAGATGTCACTCTGCATCATCCTCTGTATGTGTCTGCTCCGCACATGCACCTCACCACTGCACTGTGAAGCCGAGCTGGGTGTCAGTTTGCTTGTGCACGCTCATCTGTGCACGTCAAGACGAGTTGTCTGGTAGAGCGGACATAGTGGGAGAGCAAACTGTCAAGCCCGATCAGACTACACTGTCTCTCTGTGAGTCTCCTGCTGTCTGACCAAATATAGCACCAAAGTGACAAGCTCGCCCCTGGTTCTACTCGTCTCAATAATCCTAACATGTCATCCACCATCCAGCACCAGCACAAGAGGTCTTAAAAAATCATAAATCTCAGATGACAGCAGGCTGTTGAAGGTGGAGACAAGTGCTGGGCAACTTTGACAGGACATTTCCCATTTACTTTATCTGATTTTTGAAGCTTTTCTGTGGCAAAGTTGTTCTGCCAGCTTTTTCAAAGTTCACTTCTTTGCCTTCAGACAGTGTCTTGGAGCTGCAGTATCTTCTGAAGACAAGGCTTCACGAAATGAAAAGGCAGCCAAGGTTTTTATTCCTTGTGTTTGTGGATGGGTATATCCCAGAGTACACATTTGGGTATGTGCAAATCCCTTGTGGAACCTGTTTATTGACACCTGTAATGCTGGGGATGTAAGCCAGTGGGATGAAGAGGACTTTCTATTCCCCACCTTCCTCCTGGTTTGTCTTTCCCATGGGAGAGGAATTTCTTGCATGATCAAAATGTTTTGCACAATTTTGCTGAGATCTTAGTGTTGCGGTTGTTCTCATCTTGATTGACAGGAGGGATGTACGCTCCTTAGATCAAACAGTGCAACATTTAATGTCACTGTGGCTCTAATATTAAACACAAAAGAGCACACAATGCTCCTGTAGTGACCCTCTGTTGTTGAAAAGGCACATCTGCACGTGTGATTTCCCCAGGGGACATGTTTCCAAGGAAATATGGACAGTGATATTGTGAGAGAAAAGCAAGATGGTAGAGTGAACATGCTTTATTCAAAAACACCTGCTGTACCTGGCCTTTTAATGCATACTGAATGTCAGCTGTCAGGGGAGGTGTGGGCTCAAGAGAACCCATCAAGGAGTCTCCTCATGCATCATATCCTACAGATATTTTATTATTTAAAAATCCTAGCATGTAGCATTTGATTGTACAGCCATTTAATATTTATCTATCCTTGCCATAAATACAGTAGTACAACTGAATGTGATTTCCATATCTGACTGTTTGTAAGGACTTTAAGAGGTTCTGTTCCCTCGGGAACAAACAATTTCTCCCACTTATCTGCTTTTTGAATTTGGTCCAATATTTGCTTTTGTCTGATTGTGGTGGCGGTAACTTTTATAGCTAAAGGACAAAAGGGAGTGGAAGGTTTTGCATTTTCCAAAACAAATTGGGCAAAGTCATGGAGTAGGTTTTTCTTACTTCCTTCTCACACAAGTGACTTAGTTACACATACAACATTTTCGAACTTCCACCAAAATACATTTTTAACAACATATAAAATCTAACTTATAAAAACATTACATTTTATGAGTGGAAATCAGATCTTTTCATCTGGAACAATTGCCTTTGAGGCACAAAGTGCAGCCGCACACACACATACACAAGACAAGTAACTGATTCAAGCACCGCTCAGAGAAACAATCATCCTCCTATTTGTTTGTGTACTTCAGGTCAGTCTAAGATTGCCCTGAACACAAGGCAATTCCAGGGTCTATTTGTGGTTATTCACAGCACATGTGCTCCTCATATCTCTGGCAGTTGGAGGACTAATGGTAGGCAAGGGAGCAGGTGTTGCTACTTTGGATATCCTAATATCTGCACTCTTCAGTGTCATTGCTGTAATAAATGATGACACAGTGGTAACAAGATCACTGAGCAGCACAGCTCAATGTTTGGTGTTAGACCTCTAAGGTAAAATTTCACACACATTATACACATCTTACTTGTTAAATAACTTGTGTTTGCAAAATGTCGACAGTGCTTATAAGTGAGTTGAGGTCTGACCTCTGCTTCAGTAGGTGGATGATGACAAGGAGATGAGATACTGTAATAGGGTCAAATTACTTGATTAATTCCAATACATAATTTAACTTTTTAAGCCACACTAGCAGCGTGGCTCTAGGGATGTCAATGTTGCACCTCCATCAGGTCAAAAGAAATGTGTTGAGGACTGTGATTTATGACAACTTCCCTGCAAAAGTAATGACATTCCCATCGGCCTCAGATGTACTTTGTGTTTAGTGCCAATAAAAAAATGTTAGCATACTAACAAGCAAAGTTAAGATGGGGAAAATAGTAAACATTACACCTTGTAAACATCAGCAAATTAGCATTGTGAGCATTTTAGCATGTTGACATTAGCATTTAGCCATAGCACTGCTGTGACCAAAACAAAAGCTACTATGGCTGTAGACTCTTATTTTTCATAAACAATCAATTGTCATTGTGTTTGTGGAATAGTTAAACGTGCAGTGGTTATACTGTATCAAAATATTAGTAATATTTTTTTAAATATGTTAAGAAAAGCCAGATTTGAAGATTCAGGGGTGGTATACCTAGCATGGACATATAGACATATTTACTTTGAGCATATGTGGTTGCTACTTGACCCAACTGGGCTGACTAAACAGGAGAAGATCTACCGTGAAAAAAAAGAGGTCATAGTTAATGTCATCATGAACGTGCTTAGCTTTCAAATCTGCTTTAAGGCCCCTACTAATGTAGCCCAATTACCCAGATCAAAACAAGGTATTCTAAAGAAATGCTGCGTGATTATCAAACCACTCCCAATCACAGTCACAGCGGGGTTCAGGTGCACTGCAGAGCAATCATGGGGATGTAAAGTTTCTCAAAAGTTAGGGAAGCAGTTGGCTCTCCTACTTTGCCTTGCAAACAAACTATGGGCTTGACTAACACAGCCCTTTTTTTTTTAAAGTGACTGGAGGCAGGTTTGAACAAATCTAAAAATAGCAGGGGAACTTTCAGGAACAATGGGGATATTTGATTGACTTAGGTCTTCAGTCACAGATTATAACATTTACTATTTTCTCTCAAAAAGTTTCTTTTACTTTATCAGGTTGTGCAAGTGATACGTAAGAATGATTTATCATGGAACATCTTCACAGTAAAGGAAATACAGTTGAGGATGTTAACCTCTGCTGGATGATGCATTCATGTACAGTCATTAAATAACTAATGAATTCAGTTCAGTTTTTCAGTCAACTCTTGCAACTCAATGCTGTCACACACAGCTTCCCATACACACATCATACAGATTACATTCTTTGCTGCTCACTGGTCTTATTTTGTTCAGAAGGAACTTTTTATTTTCATTTGTATACAATCAAATATATTAATACAACTATGAGCAGTTGCCGACTCTTGATTTGGCTCGCCCTAATTCTTTGGGAATCATAAGATCTGGCTAGTCTAAGCCATTATTCGAGCTTGAATCATTAATAGTTTGTCTTGAAATGTCTGCTAAAAAGCTGCAATTGAGAGAGGTGGAGAGAGAGTGGGAATAGGGGAAATTGGGTTGGGGGCACAAGAATTTCACCATGCTAATGGTTTGGGAATCCCTGGCTGCGGGGGGTGGTCGGGAGGGATTTACTGTGGAATTCTGCAGAGGACATTGGAGCAGAGAGGATACCATCAATCTGAAACCAACTATCTTCCCCCACATGGCTAAGGATTTTCATCTTGTTCTGCAATTATTTATAATTTGCATCAGCATCCAACTCAGTGTTGAGTCCTCAGTGAGGTCCCACAGTGCAGACTTCTTAATGCATGTGGCTTTTATTTTTTATAGGAACCAGCTGCGATGATCCATGTTTAAAAAAACACTTGTGAAATCTGTGTTTTATCCGATAATGTGTTTTTGTCTATAAGCGCTATTGACAAAAACCCTGACAGACAAGATTTTTTTTTATTTTAACCCAACAGTGAGCTCTTCCAACAAAAAGTGACATCTGCAGCCTTTGCTCAAGGGTTTAAAAGAGAGATAGAAAGAGATTATTGTCCCACTACAGCAGGATGCCTCAACAAATTACTGCTAATCTGGACAATGACAAAGTTTTGCTCAATGATATAAGCTTTGGACAGAGAGAGGATTATTTATTTAGTTTATCACAAAACACAGCTCTTAATGGTGCACAGTATGAGAACTGTGCTGTAATCCCTTGTTATCACTTCATGTCTGACACATACAGCACACACAAACACACACACACACACACACACACTTTAATCTTAGGTATATACTTGATCATTGAGAAGCTGTCTAAGGGAAGGACAGATGAGTCAACACTCTTGCTGAATGTTGTTTAGCAGGGATTTAGTGGGAAACGACACTATTAGTCAGAGGTCCGCTGGGAAGTGCGGATGGTAGCTTAGAGGAGGAAACGCACATGTTCACTGGGGATTGAATGAAACTCATTACAGTAATTAAAAACCTTTCCACTCATGCGTTCTCATCCAGTACTATTATCATTAAGAAGACTGCAATGCCTGTTCAGCTTTGGGAGCTTAATGTTTGACATAATCATCTTGCTCAGGTCATATCATAATGAAAAAAATGAATGTGCATATGTGTGTGTGTGTGTTTTTTCTGTGACTGATGTGGTTGCCACAGCAACAGCCCTAGCTGGCTTGTGAGGCAGTGTGTGGATTGAAGGCAACCCCCGTTTCCCTAATCAGCCCCGCTTTCCTTTCATTTTCTGAGTGGCAGACTTCAGCCGTGCCCTAGATGGATGATGGGGGAGGGTCTCCTGCTTTGAAGGGGATAAGGGTGGTGGTGTTTGGGGGTGGGTGTGTGTGTTTGAGGATTTGGGGTTTTGGACATGTATCACATTGTGTGTGAGCTTGAGAGCAGACAAAGAGGGTGAAGATGTAGGAAGTGACAACTAAAATAGCACGTGTGTGTGTGTGTGTGTGTGAGAGAGAGAGTGAGTGGGAGGGGAGAGAGTGAGGGAGGAGAATCAGCAGCAGAGAGGACACTCACTGGGCGTGTGCGATACTCTAAAGAGCTGAGAGTGAGGCCAGCAGGTGAACGACTGATGGAAAGCAGCAAGTGAGTTGAGTGAAGCTGGGAAGAGAGAAGGGTCAGAAAGACAGAAAGAGAGAGAAGATAACTGTGAGGGGGGGGGACGTGAGCTGCTTAACTAGAGAAGCGTAGACAGTGAGTCATCTGCCCGAGTGCTGGTCACTGCCCGGACTTCCCAGGGAGCACCCAGCGTACAGCTGTGAGTAAGTTTGCTTCTCCGCTCCACGCAGGACATCAGCTCGCCCAGATGACATGCTGTGACTTCTTCACACGGCTGATTTCTGTGGTGCATCGCTAACCAGCTGGGGGTGTGTTATGTAATTTGTTGTGGTGTTGGGATGAAGCCGTGGCTTAGTGCTGCAAACTGATCCGCAGGAGGGCTTACATAGTAACGCTACACAGAGCAGGCAGGTGTGTGTGAACAGCAGTATGTATTGTGTGCTGCACAACATGCTTGTTATGAAGGACGAGTTTGTAATGGACTGGGCAGAACAATTCTTCTGTCACTTTTACTCTGTCAGTCTGTTTTGATGCTGCCAGAGTGGGATATAAATGGTATATCATGTTGCCAATTTATGTCATTATTGTGTACTGTGTGGACACTTCAGACAGAAAGATGCAGATGAATATCTAACAAGTAATAGTAATACAATATCTATCTTTAAAACAGCTGTTCTGTACTGCATCCATCTGTTGTGCATCAGGCCTGATTAACAGTTCGGGGCAGCTGCTGCCCTATCATATCCTGTCCTCCCGTGGGAGAGCTGCTGCCCGGCTCCTCTCCTCGCCTCCTTCATGTTTATTGGGTCTTCTGAGAAAACGGTCATAATCACAATGGTTCCCATTTCATTTTACTTTCACTTGAAGATTCACTTGTTGTGTAATAGCAGGCAGCGCTGTATGTTAATAATTCACCCTCTCTTCACCTATATTTGATTCTGTGCACTCAGTGAATGCGACCACATTTCCATCTGGATAACTGTCCCTCTTAAGCATCTGTTTCTCTTATCTACATCCTCAGCACCAGACCAACACAGATCCATACATTCACCCATATAATTACTGTCAGCAAAGACAGCCACACTATCTACTTGAAAAATGATTCGTTTTTGAGTTCAAGAGTTGTCCATTTTGTCTCATTGTTTTATTGAATGTGGTAAATGTTTCTCTGAACATGGAGCTTGGTGGCTTTTGTAGATAAAGATATATTATCCACATTTCATTGTGGCTGTTGTAGCCTTCTTTGATCACAGCCAGTGATATACATTTTTCACTTTGCATTACCACTGATGATCACTTCAGATCCACTTTCATGCTGATTGATCACTTTGTGTTTGAAATAGATTGAATTCATCAAACAAACTGAAAGGCTGCTGTGCAAACTGGCCAGTCTTCAGTGTCATCATATTCAGCTGCGATCCTGTGGGGATAAAGCCACCCTGGTAGACGAATTGAGAGGTATTGAGTTTAGAGCAAAGGATGCGTGACAGTAGTATTGCTCAGTTTTGCATTAGCAATATGCTGATCTCATGGAAGAGAGATGCTCTGTTTGAAGAAATGTGAAACTATGGGCATTGTGTCCCTAGATCCCTTAAATGTTTGTGAATAGCAGCTTATACACAAAAGAAATGAAGAACCTGCACAGAGGAATATGATTTAGTATATTTTGGGTATGATGTTCACAGTGAAGAAATCATATATTGACTTATTAAAACTGCAGACATGCAGTTATGAGAGTCAAATTTTAGACTTAAAAGAAAAGCATCTAGTCACCGGGTTTAACCTTCGATCACCAAGGCACTGCAGTTAGACATTATAAATGAATTCCAGTGAGAATATAAAGGAAAGTGACAAAATCATGTCAGATGTGACCCTTCTAGAGGAATACAATAGAATAGATCAGAAACACAGAAGATAATAGTTATAAAAAAAGGCTAAGACCACCAGTCCATACAAATGCATTCTGTCGCTAAATGAAACCTTGCAACATGCAACATTTCCTGAGGCATTGCCTTTTATTGTCCTATTGCTTGATCTCAAACCAAGTGACCTTTTCTGACTGAATGTTCTCTTGCATCTGTCTTAATGTAGGAAACAAGATGGGAGTGACCCCCGAATTTCTGCAACACTAGAGCCCCAGCTGTTCCAGCATACACTCCCATACTCGACCTCACCATTCCACAAGGTAGGAGGAGACCGACGGGGGTTGACTTTGCACTTTGACCCCCTGACCTTATCTGATGTCTCTGTGTGACCTTTCTTTCTGCGACCTTTGTTGGGTGTCTCTGCTCATCTTGTCTCTACACCTGCTTCTGTCTGGACACCACATGCTCGTGCTCACCCAGTCCCAGACTTTATGCTTGCAGTGTTAGTTTTATTTTTAATTCTTGTCCTCTTTTGTTTTACTTATGTAATTAGAGTGCACAGAGCTCCATGTCTAGGATGATTATGTTCGCCTGGTTCAATTAATACACATCTATTTTTAGCAGGAAATTGTTAGCTTGGTGCAGAGAATTGCTCAATCTAAGCCCGACATATCTGATTCCATCAAAGCAAACAAAATACAGCCTGTCTGATCAATAGTCATTTTTAAATCAAAAGACTTTTTCTTCTTCGCCCCCACCAACGCTGGTAATGTTTAATCAGTCTTTGTGTGAGGTTCAATTGTTATCCAGTTGTTTTTATGTTATTCTGAGCAATGAGCCAGTTTTACTTCAGAATTAGTTAAAAGTTATCAACAAATCTTGCTGTCTTTTCTGTGAGGTTGAGCTTCCACAGTGTGTGTTTTAGCCAGTGACACATTTTCTGCCATATACTCTGTAAGATACGCTGCAAGAACGTCTCGTTCAAGTTGTCCAGTTCACTAAAACAGTTTATAATAATTTTTTTGGATTTTCAGCATTTATTAATCAACTTAGCTTGATCGATTATTCCTTTCAGAGGAAATCATATGAATTAAAACTAAATTCCTTGGATTGTCGAGGAATATAAGGGAGAGGAAGTGAAAATGATTAAGCAGGATATCATTTCAGTGAATCTATTTAGACTGTCACAGTAGCCATCAAATCCATCTTACTGTCAGAATCTTCATGCCTACCTTTAGCCATGTCTTATCATTATAAATGACCGACTGGAGGAAAAATTCTGTTTTGGGATATTTCGGGAACTTGAGAGCTGAACAAAGCTGGGCTTGATGGTGATTAAAAGTGGATACAATCTTACTCACGTCAGATTGGTTTCAAAAGGTGTATCGCACTTTGGATGGGGCTTACACTTCTTGCAATCGGACTTGATCTGAGTAGAGCAAATGGAGTGGGAAGAGAATGCGATTAAAGATAAATCTGGAAAGTTGGTAGTTTAACCGTCACTCCTGATCCCGGCAGCACACACCATCTGCAGGTGCCTCAGACTTACTAGCTACAATTAATCAGACATCAGGAGAGGATTTGTGAGAGTCTGAGTGTCTCCGGATTTGCATGCCAAATGTTCCAAACTTGGTTTGTAGTATTTTTTCCCATTTTTCTTCACAACCTTCACAACCTCAGAAAACTGCGTTACATATGGGTTTGTAATTGTAGAGAAGAAAACACTTACTTTCCTACACTCTAAAGGCTGTCAGCAGCAGTTAAAATGCAGTTTTGTTTAATATTTGATCTCTGTAACCCTCTAACTCTGATTTGAAATCCAGGAAAAGGAACATATCCAATGAGGATATTGATGGACAGCATAGTAATGTGATGTACTGTGGTATGATAAGGGCTTAGTAGGGCAAGACTCAGAGTAGCGTATCACTTTAATCAGAGCCCTGCAAAAACCAGGTCAATCTGCAATTAACCTCACTAGGTCTTATGGTCACAGCCTCATTCAAACCACACTGTTGTACTGTCACATTAACAATGTTGCATATTTCTGATAGAGGAAACACAAACTCTCAAAACAGAGTTTCCTATACAGTTCCCCATCACAAGCTAATTAAAGATAAAGCATAAAGATTGAGACAAGACAATTCTGAGATGCTAACAGCAAAAGGCAGAACTAAGAACCAGAAATGTCAAAGAAAAAGACAAAAGTATAAGCACCTTGCGTCCTTCTGATGTTCTTGTGTCTTGTGCAGCTTGTCAGAGTTATAATGAGCTCTGTGAGGACCCACAGGTGTGAGTTGCACCTGAGAAGTCTGGAGGAGAGAGGAGGTCTTGCACATTTAATTTGCCTCTTGTCATAATGACGATCCTATTAGCCCTAATATTGAAAGGTCTCAGCTCTCACACCTACGCTGTATGCTAGTCTGACTCCCCGCGGATCCCCACACCTCCTTTACTCTGGTCATTTCTGACAGATGTTTTTTTGCTGCAATGACACGTCTTTTTTTTTCTCAAAAGGTTGCTGCTTGTCTCCACTATGTTTCCACTATGTTTCCACTGCAATTTGTGTTCTTGTTTGTCTACTTCACTCTATCCATCTCAGTATCTTCCACATCATTGTGTTTACAGCTGATGATCTCCTAACTTTTGAATTTAATTTGCACTCATATTGTGCATTGCATCTTGTGTAATGGGAGTGCCCATATAGTTCCTCTATGAACAGGACTTGTCTGTGTTGGACTCCACCTCCGTCTACCCGTCAGCCTAAGTCAAGATAGGGTTAGTGATAAAGACAGGTGGATGATATGTGGTTTGGATTTCTTCCTGCATTGCTACACAGAGAGAGTGACAAAGAAGGATCAGCAGAGGACAAGACACCTCTAGCTGCAGTCAAAGGATTACTACGCTAAACTTCAAGCAATATCAGCTGCCCTTGCATGGAACCTGAGACACACACTTGCTGATAATCTTGTATGTTTAGAGCACACACTGGGAGAGCCTGTGGATGATCCAACACTTCAGTGTCAGTCATGTTTGCAGTTAGGTGGGATACAGCTTTACCT
This sequence comes from Nannoperca australis, assembly GCA_036023655.1. Taxonomy (NCBI): domain Eukaryota; kingdom Metazoa; phylum Chordata; class Actinopteri; order Centrarchiformes; family Percichthyidae; genus Nannoperca; species Nannoperca australis. The sequence goes on along the minus strand of JAVQJD010089958.1, from coordinate 40,735 downwards.
CGGGTATCACAGTGAGACACAGTCAACTGTCTGCCATTTCACAAAGGCACAGCAGTCATATAGCGGGTTTACTCCAAACCTGTGGAAGTCAGTCAAGTCGAAAAACATTTTGGAAGCTGCAGGACGCCAGTTTGAAGAACGTTTTTAATAAAAATGACAAAAAATCCTGACAACCACTTCAATGCTCCAATGGTGACAAAGGCACACTGGAAGAAACCCAGTTATGTAAGTAGCTTCACTTTAGAAACATGCTGCATGGAAAACATCAATTTGGCAGCATTTTCAACAGATACTTGGACATCTTCCTTTCCAAATTGAGATTAAAGTAGCAAATTCAAAACATGACAGTTCATGTTTCTGGTTTATTGAAGTGATGAGCTGAAGAAAAATGTCTGTTTTAGGGGAACATTTCTAGTTCTATTATTAGCTGCTGCCTTTGGTGTAAATAAACAGGTCACATTGCAAGATTTGGTCAGACATATTCATATGTTTTTGGGGCTGTATGTTGTGACATACAGTTTTATGGCTAATGCAGCTCTTGTTTAAGTCCAAAGATAATATGTAGTTCAACACCACAGCTCCATTTTGCTCTAATCTCTGGTTAATGGTGTTGAACTGGGGGTATTTACTTTCAGGGTTTGTGGCAGAGTGACTGTTGTTTGCACATGGTGGAGGACTTTACTCATACTCACACCGAACGACAAGATTGCTCTGTACACAAACTGTTTGACTATGTCAGGCTTTACTGGCTGAACCTTTCAACCTTCACTTGACTACTCCAGACTGGCGTTTCCATGAACTCTTGTAATTCAACCTTTTCTGCAGTAGTTAGAGTGGTCATGCTCTGCTGATACATGCAGGTTTCGTTTAAAGGACAATACTAAAACAGCTGTGGTTGGGGATGTGGTCATATGCCTCAATAAGGTAAAATGATTATTTAAATAAATATAAGTAATGTAACAGTTGACATTTATTTGTGATTTACAAATTTTGTAAACCTGTACAGCACTGAGTAATGGGACAATAGTTTTCCTGAACAACTGACAAATATTTGATAGAAATGTTTTAAACAGATAACCATGTCCTGTTTGGGGTCCTAGAGACTCTCTTTAACAGCTTTTATCACAGTTTTATCACCTTGATATGTCATGAATTTGCTGAATTTCATGGTAATTGCTCATAACATGAATTGGAATAGATATTTCAGAAATCCACTACAGAAAATGTCACATAACTTGAGTTTGAGATCTCAGAGACCCCAGCTGTAAATACTGATGATTTCCATATGCTCTCTATCTGTGATTAGTATTGAAAGTACCTTTTATGCAGCACTACCCCTTCCAAATCCCAAATAGGTTTATTTTGTATTCCTGTTTTTAGAATTATATAACGTGTTCCTAAGAAGTGGGGGTCTGACTGATCCCAAACATAAATTACGTCACTATGTAGAATACGTACTTTACATATTGTACATGTGTAAGGACTTTTTGGCCTACAAAATGTATATGCGTTCATGAATAACCTATATAACATGTACTACATGAAATATTTCCTCATTTGGTGCTTTATGGTCTTTTGTGACAAAGGGAAGAGTCAATACTTTTCTCCAGTTTTAATAAGGTCAGAAGGAAAGGAAAACAAAACTCTGTCTCCAGATTTGATTTTGCAGTTATTATTATCTTTACATACATAGCTGTGGGGTCTGAGGGACCCCAAACAATAAGGAAGTATGTTCAACATAACAGTTAAATGACATGTGATGGGGCTCCACATAGTAAGTGCTGAACAGGTTTGAACTGTAACAATCAGACTCACTGCAGTAGAAATAAATTAACCTCAGCACCAAAAACAAATGAACTCAAAACATTTCATCTCACTCTCCTCTCTCCAGACCTCAGACTTATTTGAAATGATTGAAAAGATGCAGGTAAGATGACGCGTTGCTCTTTGTATTTTGCCTCGGCTTTCTCAGACTCACCAAGCAACTAACCAGTCAGTGTGTCTCTTCCTAATTCTGCAGTACTTTGGCCCTCTCCTCAGCTACAATACTTTTATACGTCCTGTACATGAGAAGGATATTGAGTCTGGTGGTTCAGAGAACAGTTGCCAGAGCATTATGTGTATGTGTATGTGTGTGTGTGTGTGTGTGTGTGTGTGTGTCAGCATCTCTGTTAACATTCTAGTTGTAACACTGGCTGACAGCGCTGTAAGCTTATTAGCTCACCTCAAAAACTGTCCCCTGGTTTCTGACGGCTTTGGAAGGATGGTTATTTTAATCACGTGATCCCACACATAATGGGTGCAGAGTTATATCATAGAGCTTATCAAAAAACGGATAGTTGTAAAGTGTTAGCATTAGTGATGGATGAAATGAATTTATAGTCATAATAGTTTTGTGGCCACATCGTCTTTCACAATATTCCTCTTTAGCAGGGTATGTGATGCAGGGCAGTTTTTTCCTCAATATATCAAGATAATGTATCGTCACCCTTGATGCCAGGCGCCATCACCTAACCCTGATTTAGTATCACTGCATCTCCTCTGTAACATTCCCGTTAACTCTCTTTCACATATACACACCTCAGGTCCAAACAAGGTTTTAGTGTAGTGTCACTTTGCTCAGAATCTTTTTTTTATTATCTCTGGGGTCTCATTACCACACGCTAACAGACTTTTCAGTCACTCCCAAATGCCTGCTCTTTAGCATCCTTTAACTGTCTATCGGTATCCTCTCTGTGTATGTAATGTCTGTATCTTTCCATCTGTCCCTCTCTGACTTTGCTCTGTTGGCTGCTGCATATCTCTTGGGAAAACTGTGTTGTTATGTAATGAGGTTGATAACATTCTTTCAGATTGTTTTGTTGCGGGGATTTGGAACATAATTATTACACTGCTTTATGGAGATTTTGTATGTCTAATCAGGGACAAGTGTTGGAATTGAGGTATTTGTGTTGAATTTTTGGAATGCTAAATCAGCTGCTGTGTTGATGACTGAGCGTGACCCTTCTCTCTCTCTCTCTGGTTTTTTTATCTCACCCTCTTGTAGGGCAACAGGATGGATGAGCAGAGATGCACCTTTCCTCCTCCGCTGAAGGTATGGCTCTCCATGTGGAGACACAGTATTATTCACATGATGTGGTCATTGTCTCACGACTGCCCCACCATATCTTGTTCTGCCAGACAGGCTGATTACTTCAGCTCACAGTAGCACAGTATTATTCATAATGCAACGCTCTTAACTCTTGCCATTATTCTTCTACCGACAGCTAGGATTCAAAATCATATATCCTCTGATGCTATGTTCTGCAGAAGGAAATGGGGAAATCTTAGCGATGATGATGATAAAGTAAAACAATGTTTTAAATGTGCCAAATAATGGCAATACTTTGATCAAGCAATGCATTGATTCCTATGTAGTTTCCAAATGGTTTTCATTGCATAACAGTTACGCAATTACTCTGAAACAGCGTCCTTTGGGATTATGGAGTTGGACTGTGTGGTTATTTTTATTTTTGATGAGGATACAAAGCTGTTTTCCTCTATTTTTCCAGACTGAGGAGGACTACATTCCATACCCAAGTGTCCATGAGGTAGGATGATGATGCGCCACAGTAGCATTTGTAACCATTAGTGCTTGTGTATCGCTGACAAATCAGTTCAATTTAATTTTTGTCCTAAAATTACATTGTTCTATTTCTCCAATATCTATTTTGCATTTTGGGGCAGGTTTTGGGCAAAAAAAGCCCCTTTCCACTCATCCTCCTGCCACAGTTTGGTGGTTACTGGATTGAAGGGACTAACCATGAGCTGAGCGACACAGTGGACGCAGACCAGCTGCAGCCTCCATCTCCGAACACCCGCACCAAGCTGGAGTGTAACACAACAGCTACAATCTACCGGAAACACTTCCTTGGCAAGGTTAGCCACTTTGTCGAACTAAATCTCTTTTATTGTCAGCTTGAAAAAGCAAACAGTAAACTAAAGAATAAAACAAATATTTGTTGCAATGTAAGCAAGCTCAAAAGTGGCATTTTTAAAATGCAAATATTGAGATTAAAACTTAAAAAAACAGACATAAAATATAACACACAGACAAACAAGGGGTGATACTACACATTCATTTCTTAACACATAATCTATAAAACAAGTTCCAGCACAGATGTTTGTCTTTTATACTGAACCCATTTCCTCCATCATCTTTTATGTCTTTAATTTCTCAGAAATACAAATTATATAAATGAATTAAGGTTATGTAAGTATGTGTCACTTTTACATTGGTATTCTGTCAAGTAATACAAGTTTTCTAATAGTTTTTTCAATTTCTGTTATTATTGTTTCTCAGAAAGTCTTTAACATTGGGCAAAAAAAAGAATTACTGTATCTTTTCCAACATTATGATTTCACTACAAAATTTTCTTTAGCTTATTAGATTGGTGTGATGAAATAGCGCATCTGTATTTTTCATATTTTTTAAGATTAGATTAGGTTAATAGTTTTTCCCATGTTCAATTTCTATGGTTGCAATGTGCAATTAAATATATTGATATGAGCACTAAATAATCATGTTTATTTAGCGATAAAGTTGGTTGTACACCTAAAAATAAAAAGTGTGTTCTGAAACTCCTTTAAAAGTGATATTACTGAAACCACACTCATAAAGGCCCTCATTATAACAGCTTCCTTCCTCTTCAAATGAGCCTCATTACTCTCAGCGAATATTTCACAATGAATTTCACTTCTTGCTCATTATAGTAATGAAATGAAAAAGCAACAAGCAAATCCCATCGGAGTAAACCACTACCAGCGACCAGCCTCCCTGTTTGGCACCTCCTACACTGTCACTTTTGAAAATGCATTAGACTTTTCCACCTGTTCTTACACACGCATAATATGAACACACTTTGTTCCCACTGTAGTAAAAGAGCAACTGAAAGATAAAAAGGTACCCTGATAGGAAAGAAATGGGTAATGACTGGAGTGCACAAACACGTCTCATGCACTCTGTTTATGACAAATACTAATGGCCATGTCCTTGCACCGTGCCCTCAGGAACACTTTAATTACTATTCAGTGGACAGTGCCCTTGGACATCTGGTGTTCTCTCTAAAGTATGATGTGATTGGTGACCAGGAACATCTCCGTCTTATGCTCAGGTAATTCTCATTTTGCATACAGAGTGCACAAAAATGTCACTGCAGTTGCAGAGAAAATCGAATCTGTGTTCTGCACCACTTTCATTAACAGAAAATTAATGCAGAATAATCCACCGTTTTGTTTTTCTAAAATGCATGTATTGACTAGATAAACACATACTCACAGCACGAGTGTTATCATAAGAGTCATAAAGCAGGAGAGAGTGTCAACAGCACTGTCATTTCCACAGCCGAGTAACAGATGGACTATTTAGGCCAGCGAGTGGGTGGGGGAGAAGGGAAAGAGAGGCGAGGGTAGGGTAGTTTCATGATGGTCCATACCGGATCATCTCTTTTCCATCAGATAGGTTCTGAGAAATGTTGCATCACATTATATGGCTTTAAAAACACACAATGGTTGTTTTATGACTTCACCAGGAACAAGCTGAAAACCTACCAGGATGTGATTCCCATCTCCTGTCTGACAGAGTTTCCCAATGTGGTCCAAATGGCCAAGGTAAGAAGAGTTGTTTGTATTATGCACAGACTGATCTGCTGTGACAGTGTCCAATCACATTTTTTCTCTCTCCTTTTTTAATCCAAGCTTGTCTGTGAAGAGGTCAATGTGGACCGCTTTTTTCCTGCCCTTTATCCAAAAGTAAGATCTGGTTTTCTGGTTTTCTTTGCACAATTGCAGCGGCTGTAAATGCCCTTTCCAGTCCCACATTTCTGACAATTTAAAGGATAGGGAGTTTCTGTCAGTGTCTGTCTTAAAACAGAAACACATAAGAAACACATAAAGAAGTCATTTTATACTAAAAGCACTACAACTTTGGAACATATCCACTTGATTTGTCTAACACGGACTGCTTAAGTCATATATTGGCTTCAGATAAACTTTTGAATGCATTTTTGCTCCAGATGAGAACATTGGATTTTGCCCCTATTACTTACATTGGAAGCATGTTAACCAGAGATCCCAGTATGAACAGGAGGGATGATTACAGCGAGTGCAATCTCTTTCGTTTACTGGGGTTCCTGACTATTGTTTTAAGACAGAAAAACTGTGAACCTATCCTTTAATGTTTCAATTTTTTTTACAGGCTTCAAGACTTATTGTCACCTTCGATGAACATGTGATAAGCAACAATTTCAAGTTTGGGGTAATTTATCAAAAGTTTGGCCAGGTGAGCTATAAAGCCGGAATGTAAGCTAAAAGAAAAGATGAATGTTTTTTGGGGGGCAGAGATGGTTCTGTGCATGCATCCTTTATATTGATTGTATTCAGTCACATGAACAATGAAAATGTGCTATATATTCCAATTACTGATTTCCTCAAGGAAGCTGATTATCCTCAGGCAGAAGTTCAAATCAATTGTTAAATACATTGCAAATGAGCCAAGCGCCATCTCAGTGATGGCCCTCTGCTTAAAGGACATTTTCTTTTCAAGAGAGGTGCTAAGGGGCAAAAAGCATGATAGTTAAGTAGTCATATTGCATACAGGAAACAAAACAGAAAGAGCCAATAAGCTACAGAAGCTCAGGCATTGTTTCTATATGTGTTTGTGTTGAGGCAGGCTTTTGTTTTCATGCCAACACTCCATTTGCTGACAGTAGATAATCAAGTCAGTTATTGCACCAGCCCATCTCTGAACCCTCTATTATACTCACTGTTGTAATTAAAGCCACCTATGCCATCTCAAATGCAAATGCTGTGTGATTTAAGAATGCCAAACAGACACTGAATCCACTTCCCGCATTCAGTTATTGACCCTAATGATCTGTTGCAGTAAAAACACACCTTACGTAAAATCCTCGTTGTGCCATTGCTGACACTCTATTATGCAAATCTTGCCCCTTGTGGTCTGTTTTCATTTTGCTTCTCAGACATTGTGCTTACTGCTAGTTTATTTGTAATGCAGACATAAGTGCCATTATTAGCAGACACTAACATTGTAGCGTACAGTTGACAGTCTACTGTTCATATCCTCCTCAGCACTTATAACTTGATAGCTGCTGAAATCATTTTGTCCTCCAAGCCTTGATGGTTATGAGATGTTTTTTTTACTGGATACAGACTTCAGAGGAAGAGCTGTTTGGCAACAGTGAAGAAAGCCCTGCCTTTGTAGAATTCCTGGAATTTCTAGGAGAGAAAATTGAGCTGCACAATTTTAAAGGGTAAGGATCTAAGTGCGGTTTGAAGGCACTAAATGTACTCTACCATAGTCATACATTTGCCAACATGTTGCCAACCACAATTTACACATCCGGCTAGCTGCCTGAATGATGGTCATGCTACTGCAGTAATGGCGGAGAATATCTTGTTAGACATGGTTCTGTGTGCTTGCAGTTTCCGTGGAGGGTTAGACGTGACTCACGGGCAGACTGGCACTGAATCCATCTACTGCAACTACCGCAACAAAGAAGTCATGTTCCATGTGTGCACAAAGCTGCCATACACGGAGGGGGACACCCAGCAGGTACTGTAATGCAATACCAGACTAACACACCTTTCATGATTCACTATAAGCAGTCAGACAGGTTCCCTCTGGGTATTGTAGTACCATATTGTGCGTGTACCACCCTGTTGTGCCAAGCAACCGCAGCACATATTTGCAAAGAAAAAAAAGAGAAAACACTGGTAGTAAACATGAATCACTTTAAATCTATGCTTTGGTGTCAGCATATGTGAGCAGCAGTCCTCAATCACAGTGATTTAAAGGTGAGATGCAGCTCTGCATTGCTCTCACGACCTCCTTCTCATCCGTCTCCATCTCACATGTTCACACAAATACTGATTTATTAGCACAAGCTCACACACCATTTGCTGTCGTGGTTTGTAGAAACACAGATGAGGCAATGTCTATATGTTCATTCTCCCCAGCAGTAATATGTGTTTAGGCGCTCGCTGGTTTGAGCCAGTGAGTCAGTGACTTGTTCAGGCTGTCATCATTGGAAACAGCACTCCCTGGTGGTGTTTAACAAAGTCACATGCTTTCAGTTGGGAGAAGGAAAAATGAAGAGTGAGCACTTCTTTGTAATTGCACAAATCAGGGTGAAATTGTACAATTTGAATACATTCTTTATTAAGCTCCAATAACCCCATCAGTAGTTTTACACAATGTTTTAGCTGTATTCTGTTTTTAAGCTTTGTGTTGTCATTTGTGTTTAAAAAGTATAAAGTATTCTTTGAATTAGACTTGCCTTTATCAACAATAAGTAGGAACTGCAAAAAACTTTGAAATGCAGTTCCAGGCAGCATTAAATATGTCCTTAAACATCATACCTTTAACTTTCTGAAACTTACAGATAACAAATAACATTCATCACGGCATCAGCATCAGCATTATTTCATCCTACAATAACAGTCTTGAGAGAAGCGTACTTGCATTGATTTACCTCTAAATGAATTTGTCAGAGGTTGCTGTGTGGCTGGTGTGTTGCAGTTGCAGAGAAAAAGGCACATAGGGAACGACATTGTGGCCATCGTATTCCAAGAGGAAAACACTCCCTTTGTACCGGACATGATCGCCTCCAACTTTCTCCACGCCTATGTTGTGGTCCAAGTGGTCCACCCCTGCTCGGTTGATGTTCTCTACAGGGTAACTTATATCCCTCAATATGGGCTGATTTGGAATCCTGACATAAACGCTTGATTAAACTTCATCTTACTCTTAATTCTTAGGTGTCAGTTACAGCACGGGATGACGTACCTTTCTTTGGCCCGGCCCTCCCAAACCCTGCTGTCTTTAAAAAAGTAAGAGAAATAGAAGCTTGTAGGCCTGAACTACTTCATCCTAGCCAGTCCCCATCACTTAGTTTCTAACATACACAACACAAGCCGTGTCTCTGTGCTCTTCTTTTTCCAGGGCCCTGAATTCCATGAATTCCTTTTTACTAAACTCATCAATGCAGAGTATGCCTGCTACAAAGCTGAGAAATTTGCCAAATTAGAGGTGAGGTGTTAAAAAGCATTTAAAACATGTCTGTCATTTTGCATCTTTAGGCCGAGCCATACAAAATATCCTTTGCTTCTCTTTGTTTCATGTCCCTCTTTGTGTGTGTGTGTGTGTGTATGTGTAAGGAACGAACACGTTCGGCCTTGTTAGAGACCCTTTATGAAGAGCTCCATGTGAACAGCCAGGCCATGATGGGTGTTGGAGGAGAGGACGACAAACTGGAAAATGGGAGTGGAGGAGGAGGGGGCTTCTTTGAGTCCTTTAAGGTAACTGGAGAGGCAGCATCAGAGGCTGGGACTTCAAACTGACAGCGTCACCTTCTGCAAATCTCTGCTTCCAAAATAAAACACCAAAAACAACAACAACTGAATGAAAGGGCCTGAGAAGCTAATGTGTATGCTAATGTAATGTTTTACTTGTGTGTGTGTGTGTGTGTGTATGTGTGTGTGTGTGTGTGTGTGTGTGTGTGTGTGTGTGCTAGCACTAAGAGTTAGGGTTAGATAGATGGAAACAGATAACATATTACATTGAATTTTTTTAATTCAAGCTTAGACTCATTTCCAATAAATAAGTATTTTGACATTTTGGGAATACACTTATTTGCTTTCTTGCTGACGGTTAGATGAGAAGATAGATACCACTCTCATGTGGTTAGCGTCTACTAAATATGAACCTGGAGCCTGTTAGCTTAGCTTAGCATAAAGACTGGAAACTGAGGGAAACAGCTAGCCTGGCTCAGAGCTTCGGACAGAAGAACATTTACACATTTACTTCTCGTAAAACCACAAATTGTCGTTGTTACACTTTTGTATGGAATGAACAAATTAAGTATAACATATTAATTAGCACGCTTTACAGGTGCCCACAGCTGGATTCTGCAGCTTCACATAGTGAACACATTTGAGAGTGATTTTGAAATTCTCATTTAACCCGTGGCAAGAAATTGACCTTTAGGTGTCATTATAAGGTTATAAAGATCATTGTTACTGCACAGGAACAGTGTAAAAACGGCATCTACAGTAGTTACAGTAACCACTTTTTATACCAGCTGTCAGATGTTTCTTATGTGGATGTAAAAAAGATGTCTTCTCTCTGCCAGTCTTTCGGGATTGTTCTTGTCTATAAGCAAGATGTGGTCTGTAAGGGCTTTATCAATCTCCCTCAATCTCTATTAATCTGAATGAAGAGAAGCTCTGCTGCTCCTGCTGGAACACACCATGCTTGGCCCAGTTTTTCTTCCTCATGCTTTCTAGCTGTTTTGTGCTGCTGTGCTCTCTGCATGCTCCAGTGTTCAGTCACCTATTTATATGATTCTGTCATCTGTGTGTGTGATAATATCAAAGGGGATGGATAGATTTCTTCCACCATCAGATGTATTTGCCTCTTTCCTCTGTACCATTCCTGCAAAGAGGTGCACTGGGCTTTAAACTTCTCCTGGCTGTGTTTAAACTCAGTGTGGTCCGACATCTGTGAGCCACTTCCCTTCTCTTCTCTTACCACCTATCTACACCTAATGACTCATCTGAACCCCCCTCTGGGCACTAAAGCTTAGCAGTGTTCTCTGTCGCTTTCTTGTATGTCAGGATTAGCATCAGGCCAGTGCTCTCTGCCTGTAGTGCTCAGTGTTCAGGGACAGCCCCGAGGCTCCTCTCGGCCTGTAACGCCGTACAGCGATGCTGAGGGGTCACAGGGCTCCGCGCCATCTGAATGTATCTCCTCCTCCTCGTCTCTCTCCGTAGCGGGTGATCCGCAGCAGGAGCCAGTCTATGGATGCCATGGGTTTTGCTTTCAAGAAGCCGCAAACAGTCTCCACTAGCCTCAGCAGCAGCTTTAACCACGACCCCGCAGAGAGCCCCAAATTCCCAGGGATAGTAAGTACAGACCCACTCCTCCTGGCCTTGAGTGAGGCAAGTCTCACTCCCTCCGCCTCCCCCAGCAGTTCTACTAGAGTTCATGCCCCCTCCTCCCTCACTTGCCTGCTGCACTAACTTCTCACAGAGAAGGGCTGCACACTCGGTGGAGTGGAGCATTTATGCCTGGGTCTTAAACCTGGCTCTCACATTGCAACGATTGCACTTTGTCTTCCACCACCAAATGAAGTGACTTGAATGCTTCTAGGACACAAGGTGAATCTCTCCCCTGGGTTAAAGCTGCTTCTAATACTTACTGTTTTTGTTACCCGTGTTCTCATTATTTAAATCCCCATTCATCTGCAGTGTTCATAAGTGCTCGCTTGAATTATAATGAATGTGGGTTTTGTGCTTGTGTGTGTGTGTGTGTGTGTGTGTGTGTGTGTGTGTGCATGCCAGCCAAAGCTTGTGGACTTTCTTTTTTGTGATCACACAATATATTGCTTGTGATTATGAACAGATGACTATTTCTGTCATCAAGTGAAAACCTTGTATCTCCTAATGGCAACTTTTTGGGGCATTTTAGCAGTTTAAATAATTGGTTTCTGAAAACAGTGTTATATAATAATAGATTTTCAACTCGCTTTTTATATTTCAGCTGAAAGAAAAACATGTATCTCAATAGTTTGTAGTTATAAGGTCTTTACTTAAAAGTTTGTCTGATATATGCTGTATCTTTTGGGAGTTTTTTTTAATAGAAATTCTCTGATTTATATGGAAGTAAAAATCATTATGAAATGGATTTTTCTTTTTGAATTTTTAATCACATTTTTATTGGAAACAGACACCCACATTATTACGGTATTTCTTTATGTATTTAAGATCGTCTTCAAAAACCATTATAATTAATCAACATGCCATATTAATGAGTATAACTCAAGCTTGCTTTTGCCCATAACCCTGTCTTAGTGTGAAAGCTAATGTATAACATGCTGTCTGTCCTCCTCTACTGTTTTTTTTCTCTTCTTCATCCTCTTTCTCACAGGCACATGGCTCACATAACTGGCTCATCACTTCTCTCTCCCATTCAGCTGCCTGTGTTGCACCCATGGAGCCAAAATGTCACTCTTTGTATTCTCCAGTTAACACATGCTTTGTATTTAGTTTGAACAACATGACTTACTGCATGGAATATTTGTATATATCTCATGTTTTCTCTCCCCCCTTTACCCTCCTCTCTTTCTTTTGTTGTCTGTCTTCATCACATCTCTCTCTCTCTCTTTCTTTGTATCTCCTCTTCCTGTGTGGCTCAGTCATTGCTTGTCCCAGGCAAAAGTCCCAGTAAATATGGACGTCGAGGCAGTGCCATAGGGATAGGAACAGTAGAAGAGGTTCATGTCTAATTCTAACTACTTGCTTCTCCTCTTAGCTCCTTTTTTCGCCTGCATGGCTTCACTGCATCATGGCCAAACACTTTTCTCTGTACATTTCAGTACATTGTATTCAACTCATGACACTTTTTTCATTGATTTATTGATTAGTCAATTCCAATATTTGGGATTTTACATAGGCAACCATTTAGAAAACATTCACATATCACAAGATAAGCATAGATAGTAAAAATCATATTGGACTAATATTGTAGATTTTCTTCTATTCTCACTGTCCTATCTGCTTTACTGTACTATGTGTTCGCCCTTCTGTAGTCTTTTATGACTGTTTTGTATTTTAATTCCAGTGTGCTTAATTCTATTTATTTAAAAAAATTATGAATATTAATGATGTAATGACCCCTTTACAGAGAAATTATAAAAAAAGAATCATCCTCCTGCTCTTTCAAGTCACATTAAATAAAAGGCTTTTTCCAGTTCTTATTCTGAGAGCTTTAAAAGGGAGATTGAATGAACAAAGCTGTCGCTGAGAAAGCATATTTAGTGGTACGCCCCGGAGCCTTTAAATCCATCTTTCATCTCCCGCCTTAGTGTGCTCTGGTCTGGCTGAAAGACTTGACATTAAGCTGCTAAGTGCATATTTTAACTTTCATCACAGTAACAACCTCGAAGGGAGCAATGTTACTGTTCATCCTGATCATTCAGGGTGATTTTTTTCCAAATTAATACAGTAAAATTACATTTGAATGGTTAAACTCCCCTCATTAATAAATAAATAGATTAATAAACTCTTGAGATTAACTTAATATTACTCAAAGATACTTAAAGTATTGGAAGGATTTTGACTCTGACTTCTCTCCATGGCAGTCTTTGATAATCCCAGGGAAAAGCCCAACCAGGAAAAAGTCTGGTCCTTTCAGCTCCAGGCGAAGCAGTGCCATAGGTATTGAAAACATTCAAGAGGTCCAGGAGAAGAGGTGAGAAACACACATTATTGCTGTATTAATTTTTTTATGGTGTGTACCCATATACACCACTTAGTATTTTCCACATCAACTATCTTATGTATCCAAAGCCTTGTAGCGGCCAAGTAAGACTCATAATTGACTACATGTGACTTGTTATCAGTGCCTGCACATTTATGGATTTGGTCCATGTTGAAGCCTGTTTGCCTTTCCTGATATTTTGTACCACATGTCTCATGCAGCAGTAGAGAAAACTCTCCAAATACCCAGAAGACCCCTGACAGCGGCCATGTTTCTCAAGACCCCAAATCTGACAACTCGTCCAATCAGAGCTCTCCTGAGGCACTCACAACTGCCAAGAACAGGTGTGTATAATGGACAGGTGACAGCCATATCACTCGGATATGTTGATCATGCCTGTGTTTGTGTAACTGCTGGGCAATCCTCAGCTGTGGCAGCATGTTGAATGACGTGTTCCATACATAAGATAAAATCAGGCTTGGCTCTGCTGGAGGCTGGTTAATCCAGGGTGTAGTTCTTGTCTCGGTGGCAGGGCCCCATCCATCCCTGAGGGTCATGACCTCTCCCGCTCCTCCTCCAATGCTAGCAGCTTCACCAGTGTGGTGGAGGAGAATGAGACAGAGGCCACAGAGGACTATGACACAGGCATGGTGAGTGCTATATTCAGTATGCGTGGCAGTAAGGAAACAAGACATGTGCTTATAAGTTACCGCATTGTCTTTAAGTCTAATATACACACATATGTTTGGCTCTGTCTCTCCAGGAGAGTCTGTCGTCTGCTGGGACGCCACACAAGCGAGACTCCTTCACCTACAGCACCTGGCTGGAGGACAGCGCTAGCAGCACCAGTAGCTCCCCAGGTGAGAGAGGTGGGGTGTTTGGAGAAGCAGGTCCAGCATTTTGAGAAATGATTTGACACCTAGAACATAAAAGAGTTATCAGTATCGTGAGGTTTGTAAAAACAAATTTAAAAAAGAAGGGCTACTTTTAAGGAACTACTGATTATATACCAGTGTGTGTGTTTGAGTATTTGTCTATTGATTTTTTTTAGCATTTTTGGAAAACACTTTATATAAGGGTAGAAAATATGTGATTTACTGATGGACAACTAATGCCTGCAATGACTCATGGTGATTTAGGCTAAAGCATGAATCAATGCAAGATGTATTATGAATTAATCTTGCTCACCATTAAGAAATAATTAAGTCACTATGAGTTTATGTGATTAGTCAACGCTTAATGGTCCTCAGGAAATGAATGTTATGTCATGTTCATCATGGCTTTCAGATAAAGCAGTAGGACCTACAGTAAAGAGGATGACATTAGTGTACAGAGATGGACACCATAGAAAAACACAGTGATGGATTTTAACAGAAGTTTCATTTGAACAGTATTCCTGTAGGTCTACCAACATGATTCAATATCTTAGCTCATTCTAGATTCATGATTGTAACGAGGAAATGAACAGACTGTGTAAAATATAGCTCTTTCTTTGAGAATGCACACACAGCGAGGTGCAGACCAGTCTGAGCTTCAGTACAAGTCCATCCACACTAAAACACGTCACACAACTCTTCTCCAGCACACCATGCTTTGTGTATCGCACCGAAATTGTTTATATACAGTCCTTAGATCAGTCATGTGACCTATAGATCTGCGTATATACCAAGCATACAAAACTGTTTTATCATCACCTTTAAAAAAAAGTATTTTTACAAAATATAATTTTACTTTTAATGAATACAAAAATGTATACAAAAGAAATATAATGACCACAATTTTAAGTTATGTAACATTACAACCATCTTTTCAGAATATTCCTTTGCAAATACAATATTTCATCTTAACCCATCAATGGCTAAAAAGGTTGAATATCCATTTTTCAATACAAAGCGTATTTTTCCAAACCCTGTATACTCAAATCTCTTCACTCTTACTATTTGTGGATAACCCTAATCCATTTACAGTCAGTCTGTGATGGACATATGTGACTGGTTTAAAGCACTGCCGACTTATCCTTCAGGGCCTGGCAAACCTGAACGAGGGAAGGGGACAGACATCCGCTTCAAACTGGAACGACCACACGATCATCAGTCCTCATCGGTGAGTCAACCCCCTCCTGGACTAAACGGAAATTTTACTTCTTAATTATCAGCAACCTTTAAATCCTCTTTGTTGCTCTGCATGGTTTGTTTTATTTTATTGCTCTTTGTGGGTTGTTGCTGATGTTTGGTTCTGCTCTGTTTGTTTGTTTTTATCGCTGTTTGTGCGTCTCTGTGTGCAGAACTGTTAGCTCCACCCACCTGGTTGTGTCCTGGATCTCCATCTTCAGGTTAGAACTTCCTCAGTACCCTCTCACAGTCTCTCAGTCCACGCATATAATCTATGGACAAGATATACTATATATACATCAATAGCAAACCAAATTTTGCTTATGCTTGTTTGTGTATTGTATATCCGGGTTTTTTATGTGTAACTGTTTAAATTCACTATAATTCAATGTTATTTATAAAGTGCCAAATCATAAGAGAAGTTATCACAGGTCATTTTTCAGGTCTAGACCGTGCTCTTTATAATTACTGTGGAATAAACAAAACTAAGACATAGCGATGTTTTGGCAAAGTTTTGACCAGACATCTCTCTCTTTCCCAAAGCATTCCCATAAGTCACAATCCCTCTGGGAGATGAGACAAGCGCAGGCGTTCGCCCTGACCGATGATGAGAAGAAGGAAGGTGTGAAAGAAGAGAAATAGCAGGTGAAGCCTGGCCGGCCGGCTGCTCAGTGATGGGCCGGAGTGCAGCGGAGGACCCTGGAGAGGATGACGCACAAAGAGGGGCCAGCTTTTGCACAGTGTTGTTTCCTTCCACTTATTTCTCGACCTGTTCACACATATGTTGCCTAGTTGTATGTTTTTTACCACACCCTTTGTTTCAAAAGTGCAAATTTCTATCTATAAATGTAAAAGTTTTATTTGTAAAAAATATAAATTGGGTTTAGCTTGTCTTGGTGAAGCCCAGTCTGCTGGCTATTCAGGGTAAAGACAGTGCCATTGTGCTCTTTGTAGAGATTGTAGAGAAGGACTTTTTCTGCAACTAGAGAAAATAATTGGATGGATGGTTCAACCAATTCAACAAAGGTTTTGGCTCAATAAAGATCTCATATGTATACATGAAACCAAATATTCAGCATCAAAGGTGAATAGTTTCTAACAAACATCTAATGGGACATATAATTGTTCTGTTGGAGGCTGTTAAATGTGATCATTTTCTGGGTAAAAATCTAAATATAAAGACTGTATAGCTGCAGCAAAGCAATTGTATTCTTTCTGTTACCTCCCAAATCTTCACAAGATTAGATTTCTTAACATCTTAACATCACAGGTCACAGTGAAAAGAGCAATGTATCGTAGATAACAGGAAATGGCCTTAAAACTGAAACATGCAATTTCTTTCTCCCTAAGATTTATTTTACCTCAATTTTTTGATTCACATGATCTACTGCCAATATTGGGATTGCATTATTAACTGTAATGTAAATGGTATTTTCAGAATCATTTTTAAGCACACTAGTTTCTTAAAAAATGGTGGTGCAATGCAGTCATACTTCAGTACTGTCTAAATAGTCTGCTACTGTAAGAATATATCCATCAATGACTGATTTAACTGCGTTGTCCATCTTGTCTGTTGGTGATAACACCAGTCTGTACATTATGTTCTGAGTTGCTTTTTCCCCTAATGTATGTTTTTATTTATTGATTTTGTTCCTGTTAAAGTGGCATTTATGGCGTATGGTGACTACATTCAGCATCCTGTCATATGCTTTTACTGTATGTGTTGCTTTGGAGTAAACTATAATGTTGTCATCTGTAAAGTTCTGTCTGTTTCAAGGGTCAGATCTCTTTCAGTGCAGTATATAATAAAACAGTGAACATTTATTTGCTTTTAATGTGAGAAAATGGCTCCAAATACAACTACTGAATTTGTAAATATATATTTAGTTGGAGTATATATTGGATAATGTATAGGCCATTGATATAAAATGGGATTGTCAGACACCTTAAAATGACTGCCAAGTTAACAATTTATTTTTGGTTAATTTCTCTCTTTATTTTTTTGTTATTTTGTGAGGGTTTTGTAGATTAAAATTATTTTAAAAGCCAATCAGACTGTTCTGTAAAAGCAAAATCTCGGTACATACTGCTGATCATTTCAGTTGCCTTATCATCACAAATTGATGTTGTTAGTATCAGTGAAGCAAATAGTTAATAGCCAGCAGGATTTACAATCAGATGAATGTTATGTTGTTGTTGTTTTTATTGAAATAAATGCCCTGAGAACTTTACAATCTATTGACGTACTCTCTTGCTCCGCATCCCATCACTCAATGGAAACTCATTCACCGACTTAACATAATTTTTGTCAGTATTCTGTGGGTTTTTTTTGCACACAAATATAATAATCTGAATGCTGCACAGTGAAAACTCAGCCGTGAAATGCCTACAAACTGTACATGTTCCACTTCCCATCGCCTTAATGAAAGCTAAGCCACGTGAATAAATAATTTGATTTGGCTGCCCATAAGTATGTAAAATTAGGGCAATCTAAAAGTGGAGGCTTCCCCGGTTATACAACTGTGGCACAAGGAAGAAGGAAACATATTCAGTTTTAATGAGTCAAAAGGAAATTAAACTGAATCATGACTGAAATGGGTTTTCCAAATTTGCATCTGCTTCGAAAACAACAATGGGCCGATTGGAACATGTTTGTAGCACTTCATAAATAGGTTTACAATGTTTACAAATACATTTTACAGAGGGAAACCACCCGTACGATGTGGCAAATCGAGTCTCTTTTCTACTCTGTCTTGAATACTCTGGACTTTTCTGTGTGCAAAAACATCCATACTGTAAAGTTAAAAAAAGAAAGGACTGTCTAGTTAGTAAGTGATGGTCTGTTTTTGTGTATTAACAACAGCAGTAGCTTGCTGCTCTGTGAGGAGGTGTTTAAGACCCCAGGGCCATGTTGGGTTTTTGTTAGCCTACCAGCAGAAGTTTGAAATAAAAAACACAGCACGTACCATGCATGTTAACATACTGTAAATACTGGTAGCACAGATAAAACCATAATATTACATATATAATATTACAAAGTCTTCAACTTTCTCACTGCATGTCGCTAAGCATAGGTCCACAGTATTTATGAAAGAAAGTTGTTTACGATTAGGTTATGTCTTTTATTCAATGAGTATAGAATAGTAGTCAGTACACTTAAAAGAAACAATGCAAAAACACACAACCTATTTATTTATATTTATATCTTCTTCTTCTTCTCATTATTATTATTATTAGTAAAGTTGTCTCAGAGGTTTTATATAACTGCTTCGGAGGAACCTTTGTCCGCTCTGAGAAACAGGGAGCACATTTAGTTTGTGTTGCACGTGCCGGAAGTGGTCTTCTGAAGTCACATTGAGGACAAAGATTCCGTGTCATTGTTATTAGGTAACGTAGCACTGTTCGTAAAATAAATGAATTAATTGTAGTCGTGTTGTCAGGTAGTTGATGGTAGAAACTTTATTAGCTGTAATGTTTTCAGTGATAATATAACGCCTTGCACGTCCAAGGTGGAGCTACAGCGCTAGCTAGCATTAGCATCAAACAAACCACATTTTGTTTGCCTGGGCACCAGTAACTGAAAAATAACTTGAATGTTGGTTCTTTTGCGTTAATATTGATTATTTACCATACCCATAGTAACGTCAGGTGATTTTTAAAATATATCTAAACACTGGTAAGGATATCTGTTTCTGTTGGTCACTTACCGTCGTCTAACCTAAAGTTAATCTAACGTTCGAGGTTGGTCATGTTATGGCTGCAACTCAATTATTTTCATTATTGTATTTCTGTAGCAGGCTACACAATTTGAATGAGAATTTTTGGGAGCTTAAAAAAGTAACTCTTAAAGTTGCATTAATTGTTCGACCAATGATATGTAACGATATCAAACGCAGAAACGCTGAAAAGTCCTCACATTTGAGACGTTGGAACCAGAGATTGCGTTGCATTTTTATTCGATAAACTTTAAACAATTAACCAATTCCATTTTCTGTCAGTTGACTATTCTGTTAATCAATAAATGGTTTCATCAGCTCAGAGTTATGATTATCACGCAGTACTTTGCTTATGCCAACAGCATAAGGGACCTGTCAACTCATTCCTGATGACTTTATTTGGATGAGCATCAACAATGTTTACTTCAAAGGTTGTCCCTCGTCTCAGTCTATTACGTAGAGCATCTTGTAAGTAAGAACAAATATCTATTTATCTAATCTAATTTAAAGCTATATTTTCTGTGTACGTAATGTTACTCAAGATTACATTATTTCTTTTTAGGTGCACTTCAAGCCCATGCAGACATTTTGAACGGACGTGTACAACCGGTTCTTCCTGCTTACTGCTTTTCACTAAAACAGAAATGGAGAAACTATTCAACAGCAGCAGACAACGCATCTCCTCGATGGGTACAACTTGAGCCAGAACTGGACGAGGCTCTCGTGCCGCGTAAACTGTCAGTAAGTCCTCTGGAGAGCTGGCTCTCCCTGCGCTACTCCCTTCCTCCCCTGCTGGAGTCTGCTCAGCCTCAGGAGGACACAGGGCTGCTGGAAGAGAAGGTGCTGCCTCCCATCTCTGCCCCTGTTTTGGAAGATGGGGAGGGTTCAGCAACACCTCTTAAATGTAAGAATGTTCTGGAGATCCGGCGGCGGAAGATGAACCGGCATAAATACAATAAGCTGCTAAAACGAACAAAATTTTTGAGGAGGAGAGTGCTGGAGGGAAGGGGGAGAAAGAAACAGGTGAGAGTCTTTTTACTACTTTTTCAAAGTAAAAATATATTCAAATAAGGATCTTTCATAATGACGAGACACATGATTTCTTACTGTATTGATGCATTTTTACTGTCATTTTTATCAAATTGTTTGTTTTGACAATTTGTTTAAAAAATGAACACTAATGATAGTATTTAGGGGGCATTATTCAATGTAGTTTATCATGATAAATATATATCCTATATATCAAGAAGCTGTTTACTTTGTGTAGAATTGTTGTAAGTCTTGTGCACCTGATGTGCTTTAATTACGACGCAATTTTTCCAGAACTACTTTAATGTGAAATTGTGACATTGACACTGCCAACTGTGTGTTTTTCCATGTGTAGAAACGATTTGAGGAGGATCTGACTAGGATTTGGAAACGAGCTGGACTGACGAAGGCTCCAGAGGGATGGAGTACACCTAAGATCTTCATTAAACAGCATGGGAACAAAAGGGACTGAGAAACAGTGATTGGAGTTTCTCACATTGCTTCCACTGGACAGCTCTGCACACCACACTTCACACACTGCAGCTGAATCAGCCTTCTTTTCTCTGCTTTGCAGCTTTATTTAAGCATGTTTCAGCGATGAAGACTTGTTTCCTGTGTGTACAATCATTTTTAACAAAGTGTACATGATCTAATAAAGATCTTCGTCTGTCAAGCCCAGTGCACGGTGAGCTGTTGTTTTCTGGTGGCTTTGTTTAAGGCTGATGGTAGAATTATAGGAGAGCTTATATTTATCCTGTTCTTACTGTGGATGGCAGTATTGTGCAAAGTCTGAAAAAAGTTGACTGAAGTTACCAACTTGAGTGGTTATTTAGTTTAGTAATCTTATAGCATGACTAATACAGAAATAAGAGCAGCAAAGAGTTGGCTGTGTGACTATTAAAAATAAAATAAAATTAGGTTGTACAATAAAAACTTAATAGTAAGATACTAACTTTGAGGACTTTAAAATCAAAAAGGGGTGTATGAGTAAGGGCCATCTGTAATCACTTTGATGTGGACTGCACTGGTTTTCAGTTTTTAAAACTATTAATTACGGACATCTTTACATTTATAAAACTGAAGAGTTTGATGTATTAAAAGCATTTGTTGGAGACTGAAAATATAAGTAAATGTTTAGAAGCATAGCTGATGTAAACGAATGTATAACCGTGGCAAGACGGTCTTTTCCTTAGTTGTATTGTTTTATAAAACCTGTCAATTTCGGATTGATGGAAAATTAAAATGTTATGTTATGTATTGTGTTTTGCTGGTGGCCGAGGTTATCCTGTTTACATTTAGAGGGGAGTGGGCCGTTAGTGCATATTCGTCTAGCATGTTGGTATCTAATAGTTTTCTACCAAACCTCTCAGCGTGTGTTATGTTATTGCACATGTTTTGTTGAAGACTGCAGCAGTGTTGAATTTCATAGGCCGGCGGAGGCGGAGCGTGTGTCGCCTCCAGCCCGCAGGAATACAACAAAATCCAGCTGCTGCTCGGAGAACTCCAAGCGTTCTTTTGTTTTATCAATTGATGCGCACTCCACATCTGTCAGGCCTTCACCTCCAGCACTGAGAGAAAAAGATGCGCCTCGACATGACTCTCATCCAAAGTAAGTTCTTCGCTTTTAAAAGAGAAAAGGGACTTGAGGAAACTTTCTTTGTGGCATAATTGGATCCAGGTCAGAATAACCCGTTTGGAACAAAAGCCCAAATCCACTCAGGTCTGCTATGCTGCTCTAAAGATCTTTTCAAACACTATTCACAAAATATCTTTGTAAGATGTAATGTGTAGTCAACAGTCTGCATTATTAATATTTTGCAACTCGTGTCAGCTGCTTTAAAAACGGCTCAGTTTGTTTACATTATTATTTATGGACGCCTATTTTTTTATTTTAAATCTTTAACCAAACAATCCGCATGGTGTTCCTTTTAAAACTAGTTTCAGTGGCAGAATGTACCATTTTTAAAACCCAGACTCTTGTTCATTTATTTATATAGGCTATTTATTGTTGACCAAACAGTCCGCATGTATTTTGTATTATTGGCATCGACACATATTTCTTATTTTTATTAGAACCTGAACCTATTTATCATCAATTTAAACTATATTTCCTGTGTGACAAATTACAGAAGCCTTAATTTTGAAATATTTTGACTTCTGAAAATAAAATGGATCGTGCATGGAGCTTCGTGGACTTGAAAGTGAAACAGAATTTCGTTTACAGTAACTGTGCGTGGCTTTGATTAGCCTCGGCCTGTTGATACAGTGTGTATGTGGGACTGTGTGTAACTGCGGTCTGAGTCGAGGAGTCAGCACAATCCCGCAGCCAGTCATTATGTGTGTCAGTAATGAGTGTTTCACCAGGGGCTGCTGTGAGTCGTGGAGGAGGGGGAGTTACCGCTCCAACCATGTTTACGATGGCACCAGCAGCAGTGCATGGAAAAGATTAGAGTTGCTGTTTTGGACTAAATAAGCTTATAAACACGTAGCAGCTGATTCAATACATAAAATGACATGGTCACTAGAAGACAATTTATCTTGTTCAGCAGAAATTTGGGGGGTTTATAAAAAAATGTGCCCACACGCTGAGGTGATGTACCCAGTATATTTTTTATGAAGTTGACTTTAAATCAATGACATTTGAGCATTTTCAGATATATATAAACTGTGACCAAGAAGGTAGTACAAATTTACATCACCTGATTCTGCACAGGTGTGGTCATAAATTGAGCTCTGCCATCAGTTACATGAAGATAGATATATAGCCTATTGTACATTTTCAATCTCAGTAAAATTATCCATAAACATCAGACACAAAGCAATACACAACTTCTAATTCGCAAGGAAATTGTATATAATAGAACAGTTTATAATTAAGATGGCCAACACAATGAGAAGTACTTACAATCATAACAATTTGCATATAACATGCAAATTAATAAAATAAAATAAATACTAGAATATATTAGCTGCCATTTAATGTAGATGAGTCTGCAGCTGGACAGATTTTGGACTGACTGTTTGATTTATTCTCAACCTGTGACAGGGCTGTGAGTAAACTTAACACACCCACAACATCCATGAATCACAGAAATTATGCTGAGTAAACACATGCTTTATGTTTGAGTTGAACATAAACCTTTTCTGTTTTACCTCAGTCACGACATTCTGTGATTCTCTACGTGACTCCTGGGGTTCCAAACAGTGATTTTGCAGCTCATTTGGTAAATACCTGTTATTATAGCTGGTGACCCAATAGCACATTGTTAAGTCTTTAGTGTTAAACCAGCCTTGTGAGTCATCAGCCTGTGTGTCTGGAAGAGAGATGAGAGACAATTACAGGGGCAGGGACACTATGTTTTACCTTCTGCAGGAAAGTTTATACCCTTCAATAGAAAAACCCACCAAAGTTTTCCAGCATGAGGTCTCCTCTCCGATGCCAGTGTGTGTGCTGAAATCATTTTGCTCCGCTTGAAGTGTTATTATATACTGGTGCATACTTATGAAATCATCGCATGACCCGCTGGGTTCAAATCACTGCATAAAAGCACAGTAGCAGCACCCCAGTGAAGTATTATTTGGATGTGGTGAATTGAACCCCCTCTTCAATTCATGCACTCACACACGAAGTCAATCAACCATGTGCAGCCATGATGAGCAACATAGGCCCCATTTGATCTTGTAACCTGTAGATTTTGTGTAGCTTCCTTTTGGGTGTTAGGCCATCACTGTCAGGAACAGAAACGTGTTTTATTGAGGCATGTGTTATTTGCTGCTTTTAGACAGTGGTGAAGGAAGTATCCAAATCTTTAACTTAAGTAAAACTTATGCAATGTGGTAATTACAAAGTGTTATTAGCAAAATGTGCTGAACATATTAAACATAAAAGTACTCAGTAATTCAGAAAATGCTACCTTTGCTATTATATGTCATGTGTAGCATTTCACTGTTGCAGCTGGTTGAGGTGGAGCTAATTTAATACTTTTTAAAACATGATATACTGTTATGTAGATTAATCAATAACAATGCATCATTAAAATCATCATACATAATCTGTGAAACCACTATTACTCAAATAAACACAGTGAAAAAGTAAAACATGAATTGTAGTGGAGTGGCATAAAATGAAAATAAAGTAAAGTATCTCAAATTTGTACTTAAGTACAGGGTTTGAGTAAATGTACTTTGTCATGTTCCACCACTACTTTTAGAATATACATATATAGTGTTTTACAGCAGATGTCATTGATTACTTGTTAATATAACTGTTGATGGCCTCACTTCTTGCTTTATTTTGACCACTAATTGCAGTAAGAGCCTGTGTTTGAGTTCCTCGGGCAGAGATCTTTTAACTGTTCCAGAGGCCCGCCATAAAACTAGTGGGGACAGAGAGTTTAGAGTCGGGGCTTCTTGACCAACATGCCTGAGGAAATCAGGTTTTCTGAGTCTGTAACATGTTTTAAATCTCTAAAAACATTTTTTATTACATTACATTTAGGCATTTAGCAGATGCTTTTATCCAAAGCGACTTCCAAATAAGAGCTTTACATAAAGTGCATAGAACCATGATCGAAAACAACAAGATGTGTAATTTTATCTGAGAGCATACCTTGGTTTTACTTGAGAGTTTGCATTTGATTTGAATTGTCTTTTGATTTCTTTTATCTAACTACTGGATAAAAAAAAATCATAAAATCCAACAATTTGTTCATTTTAATTTGTTGCGGTGTGTGAATCTTTTTGTAATGTCTGTTTTGAAAGAAACTTCACACTGAAGGCTTTGCACCTCCAGCCCCTATAGTTCACAGTACCCATTAAAAATACACAGGTGTTTGGTTTTGACGCCAGACAGTGTGACTGACGTGAGCTGAATAGCAGCCTGGTTCTTCGTCCTCTGAGGATCATGGCCCTGCAACAAGCCAGCAGCAGCCAGGATGAATAGAGGCTCTGTGTGTTTTGGCTGCACGCGTCTCTGCTGGCCCTTCAGTAAACACACGACGAAATAGCACTGTGGGAAAAATGCATTAGAAATAGCAAATGTGCTGTAGGAAAATGTTCTATCTCTTGAGTGAGAAAACACAAACAGATATATTTCCAGAGAATATTGTTTACATCTGGTGTGTTTTATTCGCTGTTGTATTTGTTTGTGTGCCTTTTACAATGTCCTTGTTTATAAAGTTTCCCTTAAATGCTCAAATCTTTTACTGTTGGGCCAGTCTAGGTCAAACCTAAACTCTCGAGCCATTTTGCGGAGTCTTATTAAACTTAATAGGTGAACAAGCTGTAATACAGCAGTAAGCATGAATAAAGTGCTTCAGTAGGGTCCATCTCTAATCACTCATGTTTTGTCTCTTTCAGTTTTTGCTGTGCTCTTCCTGCCAGGAGGTAAGACATCTTTGTTTCTGTACGCACCACCTTAATGAAGGCTCAGTGTATAGTATGTCATGTTTGATGCTTCTCTTTCTGTCATTGCTGCACTGATCAACTGAGCCTATTTGTTTTTTTCTTTGCGTCAGCATGGGGTCAGAGCAGCAGCGGGCTCGGTGTGGTTGTGGAGGCCAAGAACATCACCCTCGCTGCAGGGTCAAAGGCCGTTCTGCCCTGCCACAGCCCTCGCATGGTGTGGACCCGGGACAGACTGAAGGACCGTCAGAGGGTGGTGCACTGGGACTTGGTCCGCAGCAGCCCAGAGTATTCTGTGGAGCGAATCCTGGACATGTCCCCTGGAGCCCGCCAGAGGGTCTACAATGGCTTCAACAAGGGCCGCATCTCCATCCCAGACTCTGCTTTCAATGATGGCAACTTCTCCCTTATCATCAACAGTGAGACATCCTTGTATTATCCAGTAGCACCATGAACACTGCACTCTTCCATTTATAACTTCATCTTACGGATGTTTGGATGCTTATTTTTTTAGATGTGGTCGCAACTGACAAAGGAGTTTATACTTGTAATCTGCACCACCACTACTGCCAGATTCACCGGTCCATTCAAATCCAGCTCAATGTCACAAAGTCGGGTGAGGCCTCCTAATCACGCAGCCGAATGTTATCCCATGAAGTCATGATGCATGAAACTGATTCAATAGTAATGCATGTCGTACTCGTTTGTTTCCAGCTCGGAAAGAGAAACGTTACTGGGCTGGAGAGAAGACCGTGTTCGTGGTCTTGCTCGGCAGCTCAGTGGCACTGCCCTGTGTGAACCGGCGCTCCCTGTGGAGAGAGGGCCTCCAGGAGGACCAGCAGCAGGTGGCTCACTGGGACTTCCAGGCCCCGGGAGTGCGTCCTGATAGGGCTGACCGCCTGGTGGACCTCTATGCCTCCGGAGAGCGCAGGGATTATGGACCAGTCTTTGCCCAGAGCAAGATCAGTGTGGCGGAAGATGCTTTTACTTTAGGGGACTTCTCACTGTCCATTTCTGACTTGAAGCCTGTTGACAGAGGCCTGTACTCCTGCCACCTGCATCACCACTACTGTGGTCTGCATGAGAGACGTGTCTTCAGGCTCACTGTGGGACCTCCACTTCCGTCCGCCCCCACTACATCACCCAGAATTTTCCAGAATGATGTGCCAAAGTCAAGTAAGCCACTCAGATAAAACTAAAAGAGAAATGTCACCAGAACTTTGTTTTTCCTGACGCAATAGTTTGGGTAAATGTTTTTCCCCATATGGTTTCTCGTCTGTGACTGTGCATAGAGAGACAACACAGCTCCTGGGTTTTTTTGTATTTATGAACATAGCTGGTCAGTTAAATCAGTTGCTCTTCTTGCCAATTCCGTCATCAGACCTCTCTGTTTTTGTGTTTGAGCTGAAGAGGGAGGGACGAGGTAGAAGGAATGTAGTTAAGTAAAGAAATAAATCTCCCGGTTAGTTGTTGACTGTGAATTCAGCACTGCAATTTGAAAAGTCAGGTTTTTTGGTGTTAACTTTTTGCAGCTCTTGCTTGAGAAGCTGTCTACAGTACACAGCTTTAAATTGGCTGCAGCGGAAGTGGTCTCCTTTCCTCAACGACTTTTTTTTTCATTTACAGCCTTTTTGGTTACAGCTGGAGACATTTTAACTGTGTTGAGCAGAGGAGTAGGCTCCGACAGCCAGTCGTTTTGGGAGTGGAGGGTCATATCTTGTGTTTTTTCCCCCTCATTTGACCCCATTTTCCAAAAGTCCCAACCACGTGTCTAGACTGGTTACACAGTATCTCGAGGTTTGTTATTCCGTCTTTTCTCCCTGTGTGCTCTGTTTCTCTGCTTATGTGTATCAGCCTCTAGTAGAGGCATGTTTACCCGCAGTTAAAGGCAGTCTGATACATCTGTTCAACATCTGGGCCAGCTGTGACATGAAAGAGCACAGTAAGAGGAGGGGATGAAGGTACATGTTACACTATAGATCCTCCTCCCCTTAAAAGAAATGCACACGTGGATGGATAGCATCCTAGAAATTCACTTCTTCTTTAAGCACCCTGGTCTTGCCTGTTAGATTAAAGCCATATTGTTCGTGCTCATGGATTCACCAGCGATCATGTGAAAATTACAAATGTCAAGGGAGCTTTTAACTTTAACGCTGTAATTATTCATGGCAGAAAGGAATAGGACATGATTTCTTTGTGATCATAAAGGAGGCGTTTTGTGAGCTGTCAGCAGTTCAACAGAAATCTCTATCTTTGAAAATGAAGATGCTTTCCTTCAGTTAATTGACTTGCAAATGATGCACATCCCACAGGAACAAAAACACGGGTTAACCTCTGTGCAGCATATGTGAAATAGCCGTACATGCTCGTCAGATCTGACAGGAAAATGAAGATGGTCTACTGCTGGGACATGGCCGCAGCTCTGGTTGTGATAGTTGAGCTCTAGAGACAATGACCGCGGACATGTCTTTGCAGTTTCATGCATATTAAGTACATTAAACAATGACAGGCGACAATTGCCGACCAAGCTCCCACTTCAGAGGTACATACGAAGGCTAGAATAAATCTAATAGATACATGTTTTCATGATTGGCTGGTTTAGAATGCATGATCAGAGACGGTAATATGTTGTTTTACTCACTGGTCCCTCAGTGGTGTTCAATTTTAGTGTCCAGCTTAGCTGCTTCAATGAGAGACCAGACAGTAATGCTGTATTTAAGAGAAATATTCAAGATGAACATTTTTTTATGTCTTTTGTGATGCATTTTTTGTCCATTTAAATTTGTGGAGAAATTGACAAACTATAATAACAAATATTTTTCTACCCTTCAACAGCTCTGTAATCATGCACTGAAGGGTTATTCTGCAGAAGTGTCTGTGGTAGGGTACACTGTACTGTATATGTTGGCATCTCCAAGCCCAGCGTGTACTGCTGTGCTTGTCGTTTTTAATAATTATTACCAACTATCTACAAAGTGTACACAAACAGTCCCGGTGGCTGTGAGCCTGGGAGCTGTTTGTTGTCAGATGGGTATTTAGACCGTCCTGTTAGACCGTAGAGTTCACTGACGAGCTCTGCTGAAGGTGTCACAGATGTATTTTCCGGGCATGCAGAAACTAGACTTCTGTGTTTGTGAGAAGACGTGAAAAGGCCTGAATGGAAAACTAATACAGACATGCCGACAGACCATATAACAGAATTTGTCTCTCTTTCCTCACACTTCCTCCTCCTCTTTTTCTGGTCAGCCTGTTTTTCTGGGGAGAAAAAAAAAACAGCTGCATGACATCAGGTCTGGAAGTCATTACCACCAAGCAGCATTCCTCCTTCTGCGTCTGGCTTTTGGTAAAAAATCAAAAAGAAGAAGCCACGAGGGGAATAAAAATGTTTAGTTATATAGAAATGCATTTGAATTTGAACCTTGTTTATTGCCATTAGATTAATCCAGTGTAACAATCTATTATATCACAGTAATGATAGGACAATAAATCCTCAACAGTACATCCCATTGTTATTTTACTTGAAAGCATATTGACTTCTCTTTATATTTACCATGTGGCATGTTTGGCTCTGTCTGATTGTTCCATGTTCTGCCTTTAGGGGCCGAGGAGGTGGAGGTTCCACGCGTGGTGAACGTCATCCTCCCTGAGCATCGGGGTTATTTGGTGCAGCATTTGGGCTATTTCCTGGCAACTTTCATACTGCTGGCATTCATCGTTGTTGCTGTCATTGTGCTGACTCGACGGCGCAAAAAGAGAGGTATTGTGTGTGTGCATTTAAGTAATAAACTCACCCCTTGTTCTTGGTTTGTGTCTGACAACAAGCTCCTATCTTAAAATCATAAATTGCATAATCATAAAGAGCACACTGTAAGGGTCACATTTTATGGATATACAGTGTGTTTGAGATTGTGTGTTAAATCTTTATTTCAGGGCTGGAGTATGACCTGCGTAGGTTTGATCGGTAAGACATTGCTATACAATAAAGTATGTATTTTCCCCCTTTAAATTGAATCCAGTTGTAAGCAGAACAATTCTTATTTCTGTGCAGGGGAAATGTGATCAGTGGAGGTGAAATGTCATTAGACTGCACAGAGCTGAAGGCTTGTAACCAAGAACCTCTGAATTCAGGTACAGTAATCCTCATCTGCACACATACAGCAAACACACATTGTCTACGTTAGCATTCTCATAACCTGTATGTCTACTACAATCCACAGCCTACAAAAACAATATACTGAAAGAGAGAGATATGGTCAAAGACTGCAATAATGGTGAGTAGACACTGGGCAGAGTTGTATTTTGGTAAATAAACCTCTAACAGTAGCAACCTTACAGATACAGATAAAAATTATATCTATTTTATGTCCCTCACCCACCTCCTTATTCAGACTTTGATGGGAAGCTGTGGAAGTGAGTGCGATATTTCTGAGATGCCGCTGGCAGGTCCAGGGCAAACACCGGAAGAGTAAAGGACTGTGGAGAGAAGGGAAGACAAAAAGAGAAAGCCCAGGAGAGGACAGGAGGAATGCTCCCTCTGCTGTAACTCTAGCACACTAAGCTTTTTCACTAAAGCCACCATCATTTTTTACACGTTACTTTTTTATATAACTTGCAGCTGTTATAACAATATGTTAAAACATATATTTGATCCTTACTCTTTGCATTCATTCGTTGGTTTATGTTGAATATTTTTATCACCTTTTTTTGTTTACAAAAATGCATGCTGTTTATTGAAGTATGTTTTATTGTGTACTTTGCATGCTTTCCTTTCCTGAAATTTGATCATTTTTTCTCTTTTTTTGCACAAATACTGCTGTACTGAAATTTGTAAAGGCATTTCATCATGTTTCAATGGAAAACTTATTGTGTTTAGACAGTTTCAGACAGTGTTTGCAAAAAAGTGCCACACATTTTAGCTATAGATAATATGACATTTTATACAGATCATGGTACTTTTGACAAAGGTCAAAATTTATTTTGTCTGTATTTGATGTAATTTAGAAATATACATTTAAATTAATCTCCAAGTAATGTTTTTCCCCCATATGGATACATACTGTGCAGTTAATTGATAACTTATCAGGAAAAAAATAATGAATTTGTAGGACCATGCACTAAAGGCTCAGTCTACCAAAACTCAGGAAGTCAAATTATTGTAACCATTTATTTGGTTTTTAATGGGTTGTGCAGTACTTGTTTGCATCAAGCATGTACAAGTATCCTGGTTTGTTAAAACACTGAATTTTCATTACTAAATCTGTTGGTCAATGGTGTGTGATAAACTGTGTGGCTACAGCGGTTTACTACAGGAAGTGTCTACTATCTCAGTAATGCTAGAGTGTAACCCTAAACCCTTTTTCTCTTTGTCTCTTGCTCACTTGCACACACTCATGTTGGCCTCTTCTAAGAAAAGATTTCTATTAAAGATTCACAACATTGGCCACAGGCTCATCAATCACTACTTGTTCCAGATTTTAGACGTTAACCCACATATTTGATGTTTAAAAGAATATGGGCCTATGATATGACCTTCAGAAGGATCAGAAGCTTCTGAAGAGGATTGAGGATTAGTAGTATGTGAGAAGGAACATCTGAAGGTAAGTAATTCATTGTTTTAAATTATAGAGAGAAGAGTGAGGCAGAGGCACTGCAGACTCTTGTTTGATAGACATTAACATCTTGTTCTGAGTTTAATAGAGCTGCAGTCCACCTGTCATTGTAACCAGCTACTTTCACTTTGGGGGTGATCAGCCACATTCAGTTATAATAAAGCAGTTACAGTCAGGTGATTAATGTCAAAATTTTACTGTCATTTGTAATGATTGTTATAGTCATTTCTAATATTTAATAAGTATATTAACTCGGGAGGAAAGCACATTAGCCTTTAATACAATCATTAGTGGAGCTTTATTAGCTTTTTCCCAAAATATATTTTCTTATTCTTTTTTTTAATAGAGTTTAATTTGACCTAATCCGACATTTGTCAGTTACCCAAAAATAGGTCGTCACATATTTCAGACTAGCCAAGATATATTTCTTCATCAAAATAATTTTCTTTGAATATATTTCCTTTGATTGAATTGAATGAGTTGAATGGCCACCGCTCGACACAGTCATATATCCTTCAGTAATACCAGCGTTAGTAGTAATAATAAAAGCAGACACCAGGCTGCACAAAGCCAGTCCACTTCCTCTTTGTTCCAGGCCTGCACAGTACTGTACCGTGTGACTTGTGTAAGATGGGGCATAGAGGCCGGCGCACAGCCCAGACACGCCACTAGATGACAGCACTGTCTAACCAATTAGCTTGTACAAAAAATACCAATATTCCCAACACCATATCGCAAGGATGTGGACTGTCCCTTCCTGTTTTAGTGCCGAGAGAGCCACCGTACCGACTCACACTGGAGCAGGAATACAGGCACACATAACGCGATTATGTCTGGATTTTCGCCGTGTTTGTCAAACACACGGAGTCGTATTTTCCATCGTGGGGTATACTGGTTTATATATTAGAGAATGCTGTTATGTTATTCCACGGGTAGCTGGTAACATAGCAGGCCTGTTTATTGCGCTGCCAACCCTTGTTCCTTTCCTGTGTCAATGATTGTCCTCCCCTCTCTCTCATGGCGGAGACTAAAATAATATATCACATAGACGAGGAGGAGACTCCTTATCTGGTCAAACTGTCCGTTTCGCCAGAGAAAGTCACCTTAGCGGATTTCAAAAATGTCCTCAACAATCGACCGGTCAATAGCTACAAATTCTTCTTCAAATCGATGGACCAGGATTTTGGGTGAGTGGCCACCGGTTGTGATTATTATTAGCCTGTTCGTCCGGCTCACTTGCTGTTAATTATCGCAGTGTGTGTGTGTATACAACATATATATGTAAAAAGCTAATTATTATTATTATTACAGGCCGTGATAGGCAACATCAGACGATGCAGGCTGCATGTGTGCAAACTAGTGCCATGTCTGTTTCCATGCTCCTGGCACCTGCTCAGTGTTACAGGCTACCCTGTGCGCAGCGCCGGAGACACGAGTGTTTGAAGTGATACCAGATCTGTCCAGAGCCCTAATGACGCAGCCCTGCATTGATTACACAGAGCCAGACGCCTGCTCCCCTACTTGATGTCAATACAGTAACCCATGTTAGTGCCAGTGTGTTAGCCATGTGGAATATAAATGTGAGACAGATGTTGACAAAGCGTACACATGTTCAAGTTCTCAGGTTGCATATTGTTTTGTTTTGGTTGCCCTGTGCCTGGTTTAATTGTAGCGTGTGATTTTTCAGTCAAGAGAATACCATTACAACAACTTAAACACAAATATATACATTTTCATCCACACAGGAAGTTGTCTTTCATTTACAAACACACACAATGGGCTGCAGGTGAATCCCAAGGGAATATGGCAACCGCAAGCCAGTGGTATTAGATATGCAATCATGTAACCACCTTTTCACTTTTAAACTGGAGAAGAAGCACTACATTCATCTAATGAATATTGTATCATATACTTTGTTATTACAGTAATGTTGGACAAACTGATTAGAAATGCTGGTTTGTTTTCCCAGTGGCAGGTTAAGTAATGCACAGTGAAGGGGCAATTGTTTGCTATCTCATCACATTCCACAGTACACAAGTCACGTATTTAGATATAATAAACAGTGTTGTAATTGTCAGGAGAGAGAGAAATGAAGCGTAATGGAACGTGTGATCATGTCGTAGCATTGGCTATGGAACAAAATAGAAGATTTACAGACTAATAGAATTTGTCTTTACTGTAACTCATTTTATTATTTTTTATGGTTCATTTTACCTCACAAAGTCGCATTAACTACCTTGTCTGTCTGCTGGATGCTGGACTTAAGGAATAATAGAAATACTCCCTCCCTCTCTCTCTTTTTCTTTTTTTTCTCTCTCTCTGTAATCCCATCCTGATTTTCAGGACTCCCACCAGGTCTAGAAAACTCTTCAGCTCTCTTGGTCATCGAGGTCTACTCGTATCAGGCCTCTTTCTGAGGGTGACATATTTGTGTCAGCGCCCGGTTCTCATTCCAGTCTGAACAGTCATACATGGGCCCACACACTTTAATATCTGACACTGTAATTGCAAACATGATTGAAGGAAATGCAGAGGCAGGCGGTGTCTGTGGAGCCAAACGTCATACATTTCCACTGCAGCCTGACCTTGTGAGGGAAACTGGCTCTTCCTGGTGGCAGGCTAGGTTTGGTGCGCCGCTTTGTCCCCCAGGCCCGGCTTCCTGCCTCTGTTGCACTGCCGGCCTGCTCTC
Organism: Nannoperca australis; assembly: GCA_036023655.1. Lineage (NCBI taxonomy): Eukaryota > Metazoa > Chordata > Actinopteri > Centrarchiformes > Percichthyidae > Nannoperca > Nannoperca australis. The sequence continues at coordinate 6,860 of JAVQJD010089958.1, read as the reverse complement.
TGGGCCTCAGGTGATCGACAAGCAGATTATGGAAACAAACAAAGCGTGTTTGCTTTCTCCACATGGAGACGTGGCTCTGTGTTGCCGAACACACTGCCGCAGTCGGCCAACCGGCTCCTGCATGTGCATCAACAAAGCACATTAGGTTACACTGTGAACTGAACATTGTCAAATGACTATGTTTTCACATAGGGCTGTTATACACAGAGAATAAAGGCGTCTCCATCAGAATTCCAGCCTTTGAGTTAAGGTTGAATATTCCGGCTCTGTGAGTGCCGTATGGTACTGGCACAGTATGGAAGCAAACCTAGTCAAAGGCACAGAGGATAGCGGCGCTTTGTGGTAGCCATGCTGGCTCTACTGCATACACACAGACAGTATGGCTGCTGGAGAATTAGCTAGGGAGGAATAAGACTGCTGAGCAGAGAGGGAAAACATCAAATCCCTTGCAGTTATAGACAGTGTTTGAAATGTAAATGAGCAGTCAGTGCAAGGTCCTCTGTAGTGGACCCCCTGCTGTGCAGGAAAAAACTGCCATTTTCTTACGGGATTGCTGAACTACATTTGTCCTGGCAATATCAGCTCTTTAAGCGATGACCACAAGAATTTGATAAACGGTTTAAACGCCTCAGCTTACCGCAGTGAACATGTTACTTCAGTTCCCTTTGGAATCGTATGGAATACGCGTTAGCGTGGGCTGTGGCGTTTCCATTCACACAACAGAGCGCAGCAAATTAAACGATGGAACGTTTCTTTGTGCACATTTCATACCTCAGTTGGGTTTGTTTTTTCTTCTTCGTAATATTCATTCATTCATCAATATTCATAAGACAGGAAACTAATTGAGACTGGGTTGTTTTGAAGCAACCCACTTGGCTTTTCCGGAGACTTCAAGGTGATGATATGGCATTTTGTCATTGCCACTGGTGGTGAGTGGGTTTGAGACCTCACTATAATGCAAGTCACAGAGGCACTCTGGAGCTGAGGACGCTGCCAAGCTGAAGGTCTGAAAGAAACAGTCTTGTTTGTGCCTTAGAAAATCGGGGCGCTGGTAGGGGAATCTTTCTTCTGCTTAGGAAGTGATGCTAAGCCCCTATAGGACAGAAATCTGCAGCTTTTTGCAGAAATGCACCCCTGCCTCACCTCGCTTGGTTTTGCTGTTTGAGGATTTTGAAGGTTATACTGCATTTGTGTGTCATAGCAATAACAACGACACTCTTACTGTGAGTGACTGTACAATCTTTGTTAGATAGTGACATTATTAGTGGAAAAGGAACTAAAACACCTGAACTTTGTTATTATGCTGTGAAAATCCCACGGTTACAGCACTCAATGTGACATTAACAGTATGCAAGCTATTATTAAAAGCTTTCTAGAAGTTGAATTTAGCTGTTAACTGAGTCAGACTCAGTGTCATATTGAAATCTATCTATTTACAATCTTATTTGACTACAAATGTTTTGCTTCCCTGTTTATAGTATCATTAACATCAGCCCACCAAAGTCCTTGGACTGCTGGCTTCTCCTGCCCCTGGTTTCTTGTTTAGGCTGTGACTACCCAGCCCTCCTCTGTCTCTCAAAGTACAAGCAAACACGTTTAATCTTTCCCAGCTACACAAATATATCCAGCGGTGGAATATTCAGTGATCACTAAGGTAAATCTTGTGTCGTTATCCTGTGATATCTGTTAAGACCTATTTAAGCTGCCTGCTCTAAGAAGTCAGGTCTGTGACAGCAGCCACACCAGACACACGCTTCTCTAAACAGGGCTTACGGTTTGTATGTGTGTATGCATGTGTGTGTGTGTGTTTCTGTGCTTGTTAAGTCGTTCAGGGTGGAACTAACACTGCTCCTGATATCAGATGGAAGCTGAAAAGAATGCAGGTCATGGGTATTTTACCACATGTTAAAGTCGTCATCTGTTATGAGTGGAATTGTTTCTTCTTTTGGTTTCAGTTCTTATAACAAACAGATGTATGTTTAAAGGATTTATTTTGCATGCCAGTTCTTTCAGAAACCGTAAAAATAACACGTGTGAGTAAGTGGAGCAGGTAACCTCATTCCTGTGCAACGTTAGAAAGGAGAAGCATTGCTGATTTTTCATTTGTACGGGCCACTCCCACATCCTCACAAGTCACCTTACAGCTGGTCATGCAGCTTGAGAGAGAGGATGCAAACACTTCCTACCTAACAAGCTGCCGGCAGAGTAAGCCCCCGCCTCCCTCCCTTTTCCTCCCTGAGGTGGAACAGGCCACAGCAGCAGGCTCTGTGGTTGTCGGTTCCAGCCACAAGGCTACGTTATCTCCGTCTACCACTCCCAGTAATACAGCTCCCACAGCAGCAGCGCGCACACAAACACAACTAGTTTGGCTAATCATTTCAGTAGCTGGGAAGTTCTGGCAAACAAGAAGTGGGGTGGGGGGGCTGTAAAGTCACTGTCAGAGACACCCTGCATAAAATCTTCTCAGACTTTTCTGCTGCTCTCAAGTCGTGCCGCTCCCTCTTCATGTACCGTGTTCAAAGCCGAGAAGCTAATGTGACATCTCCAGAGTCTCAGAAATGCTTTTCTTTACCAATACTGGGAAAATCCTTCAACAAAACAAAAACAAAAAACAATGTGCACAAAGTAATACAGGGAGTTATAATGGAAAGTGTTAAATATATCAGTGTGTTTTAGCCCCATGTGTGCATGTGTGTGTCAGTGTATATGTGAGGTTTTTTGCCAGCTCATTTCCCATACTCCTCGGCTAGCTCCGGGCTTGATCTACGTGACACGAGCAGGGCAGGTGTGGTGACTGGTTGCTGCTGAACTGTGTCCCAGCAGGTCAAAGGGTAACTGGGAGGTATTTTTGTAGAGAATTTACAGCCAAAGACGAACACACTGAGGGAGGCTCACACACTAGATCACTCTATTAATACACACTCCTGTGCCTTAACACCCTGTTGTCTCATCTATTTATCTTGCACACCTGCACAGGTTTTCTATTGGACCCATGCATTACTGATTTATGGTCCTATCATTGCCAGATTTAGCGGCCCTCATCACTTTGTTGTGCTTAGTGTTACTGGATAGACAGCCATGATGTCCATAAATCACAGTTAGAGACTCAGACTGGAAGTGTCAGTACTGCTGCTCATTGAGCTTACCCGTGCAAAGCTGGTCGAAAGCCATGTGAAAAAATATGACTTACAAAGTGTGAATATCTCTCAGTGTGTGTCAACTGGGCAGGGAAGGGAAGTGTCTCCAGGCTGTACCATGTTGTGTTGTTGAGCTGACTCTGTGTCCTTCTCCTGGTCGGCTAGCCTGACTGTATCTGTCTGCCTGTCCCCTTAGGGTTGTCAAAGAGGAGATTTCCGATGACAACGCCAAGCTGCCCTGCTTCAACGGGAGAGTGGTGTCCTGGGTAAGTGAGATGAATGCTGCCCCTCTCTCTCCTGGCTGTGCAGCCTCAGCTCTAACCAAAGATATGCCGAGCACTCGTGGATCATGTAAATGTAGCCATGTAACGCCCCCACAGAACCTTTCAAACACTCTTCACCTTGATCTCACTATTCAGCTGTATTGTATAGGTGTGAGTGATTCCATTACATGTTAAACTTAGCAACTCTTACAAAATACAGAGGTGGTTGAGTTTGACTACTAAAACATCTAGTGTAACCTATTTGATGGTTGGTTACACTATCGACTCCTGTAGCTTTATAGTGATTTGTAATTATGGAAGATAAACAGTGGACAGGGAAGGTAAAGTTATATCAGTCTGTTAGAGGAGGATGTAAATCATTTCTCTATCCAGAACAGAAGTCACGGGTTACAGCTCTGGCATTAAATATTGATTAAAGACTAACAGCAACAATCATTATAGAGCAGTATATAAACATTATACCTTATTGATCTCTGAGGGGAAATTCATTATTTAGCTTGCCTCTGTTTTCCACACAAAGTGCCCGGTATATGACCTCATATCAGCAGTCTGTAATCTAATTAGTAGTTTGCTGTTGTGTGATGCTAGGTATATTTTGGCTGCTTCAAATAATAAGAACTTATTGTTCATGCAAAATATTGCTATCTGCAATCCTCACCACGGTACCACTTTCTATTGGATTTAACCCAATCAGCATTTCTTTGAGCTCCATTTACAGCAACAAATCTTTGCATCACTAGCTCCGACAGTCGTTATTTCGGACTGCTTGTTTTTTTTTCTTCCTGTTTTTATATGTTTAAGTATATGTTTTTATGTGGTTAAACTTTGCTAAAAATGTACAATAAAAAAATGTAAATCTTTTTTCTCTTGGGGTACCCTTTGCCCAAAATGAAGGCACCACCTAAGTACACTACTAGCTATCATAGTTCAAGCTATGAATTTACCTGTGTTGTTAAGGCACAGTAACTTAGGCCAATTCTTATTGTAAACAGAAACCTGGGACATATTATTATTTTCTTACGATTATTTATATATATTTTATTTTCATCTTAATTGTACAATATACGCTATGTAAAGTATGTAGAGATACAGCGTGATCTGCCGTATCAGTATCGGGGCTGATACTGACCGTATTAAGTATTGACCACACATGACAGATCCACATTAAATACATAGAAATTCATCGTTGTTATTATAAAATGTAGTGTTTCCACTGTCAGTTACATTCATTAAGTCACATCAGGTTGTCCACACCTGCACAGCAATCTCTGGCCTCATGCTACCTTACATAAAATAAACCCAATGAGCTCCATGCACACTGTGGTATACAGAATCTAAATTTGGAAAAAAGAAAGCACTGGTATTGGATTGTTAATTACTATTTGGAGAGAAAAGGTCAAATCATTGCATCCCTGAAAGTATGGAGGTATGTTTCCTTAATAATACTGTCAAACACAGAAAGAAAGTTTGTGTTTCTTTTACATAAGGGTGGAGAACCAAGGAGCAGAGTGAAATCTGCTCATTCTTAATGTGTTTCAGACTGAAAGCCAGCCAACACACACGCCAGATGCAGCACACAGACACAGAAGATGGTGGAAAATTCTTTCAGTCTTTGAAGTGGAGCACAGAAAAAGTAGCCCACAGGGTTCATTTAAGATTCTAGTGGCACCATAGTGACACCTGTGAAACCCAAAGCTCCCATTGGAATAATCATAGTCCATTCAGTCGTTAGTCTCTCCACGGCTGCCTGCTTTAACTTTCATTATTCTGTCTCAGATGAAAGGAGAGTAGTTGTATCTATGGGTCATCATACATCATCCTTTGTACTGACACTCAACTGAGTAAAAGCAGTGTGCTCTTTTAAGTTCCTATGTTGCTTGCTGTGTTTCTCAAGTTGTTGTTATGTGTCACCACCAGTCATATCTAGTCCTCTTTGCAGCATCTCATTTTATAGCCTTTCCTCGTGTATACACAAGATGCGCCTGTCTCTGGTGCCAACATCACTGTGTGTGTTTATCTGTGCGTGTCGTGGAGTCTGTTGAGGTTGCTTTTGATCTTCTCTCTCCTCACTATGGGGCCTATGTCATTCAACAAAATATGTATTATCGTTTGTATTTCTATCAGAGCTAAATATGTCTGGTCTTCGACAAATCCTTCCATTTCTCCAACTTCTTTCCTTCAGTTGGTCCTGGCAGAGAGTGCCCACTCTGACGGAGGATCCCAGTGCACAGAGAGCCATCCAGAGCTGCCCCCTCCTCTAGAGAGAACAGGGGGCATCGGAGACTCACGCCCCCCCTCCTTCCAGTAAGTAGGCTGATTACTGCCCGTCATATATGCACAATTACACAGGCACAGGCATGTAGGCAGATGTATTCTGTATTCAGTCCTGTGTACTGGGATACCTTTTTGTTTCACAGTGTACCAATCAGAACGTGGAAAGCTAATCAGAGAGATTTGTCTTCATTGGCTCATATGGGGGCTGTAGGTGGTCTGTGTGTGAATATGGCATGAAGTATGTGCTAAAGCTTGAGTATTTTTCCCACTTGTGTATGTTCCCTCCCGCCCACTCAGCCATGGAGTAAGGCGTTAGTCCGCTCATCTATGTAAACATGATGCGTACGCCGCCACTGCTGCTGATTCTTGAAATAGCCTTCACAGCATAAATATCTTCAGGCAAATACTGGCACTTTGTGAGGCCCATTGTATTCAGTCACTTAGAGCATTCATCCGTGCTTGGTTAATAAAGGCATATGTGGCCCAAGAACACATCGGTGCCTACAAGCTCAGAAATTGAGATTTTCTCGACAGCCTGCTGACTGTTACTGAGTCTAGACTTTGACTTCAAACTGGCAGATTAGAGAATATCATTACACTTGCTACAGAGAAGTTCCAAGCTATATATAGCTAAAAGGGCTGGGGGCACTGGGGGCGAGGGTTGTTGCCATTACAGCGGTAGAGCAATATGGCTGAGGCTCTATATTGAGAACATGCAATCTGTCATGTCTCAGTGTATCTCTTTATCCAGTGTTTGACATCTCAGCTCGCTTTTGCCCTCTATGGGCTGCTCCCTGCTGTTTGGCTGTCAGCCGTCTTGATGATTTTATTGTTCCTGGCCAGCTTTCACCAGGACTAGCGCCACCCTGTGGAGTAATGCGGCAGTGTGCCAGCCCCCTTACCTCACGTAATTTCCCTCCACCCCCCTCCCTCTCTCTCCCTTTCTCTGTCCCTCTTTGAGTCCGACAGGCAGGCCTTTCTCTCAGAGAAACAGCGTGGTGAATTCCCTTTAGCGAACCTCCTCTCTTTCTGAAATGAATCCAGTCTTGGGGCCGGCTAGCTCAGTTGGTAGAGAATGAGTCTCTTAATCCCAGGGTCGTGGGTTCACACCCCACGTCTGGGGACCCCAGAGTTTGGAAGTCGCTTTGGATAAAAGCGTCTGCTA
>JAVQJD010089956.1:0-19996 GCA_036023655.1 Nannoperca australis | reverse complement strand
TTCATCACCAGCACTCATATTATTTGATACAACATCTTGTTGTTTTCGACCATGATTCTATGCACTTTATGTAAAGCTCTTATTTGGAAGTCGCTTTGGATAAAAGCGTCTGCTAAATGCCTAAATGTAATGTAATGTAATGTGCATGTATTTACACATTCCCCTCATTACATAGATGTACATTGATATACTGTATGCTTAAAACATGCATTTAATGTGTTTGTGTAAGCATGTGCATCATATGTACTATTACTCGAGCACAGATGAACACCCACACACAGATACAATATGCTACAATATGCTGTGCAAATGAAATTATAGGTACACAGATTTAAATAGAAATGACTGTTGGTCATTTTCACTGTACCACCTGGTGCTCAAGCTTGATAATAAGCAACATACTGTATATTCACATTCATTTAACATACCAGCACACTAATATGAACACATTTTGTTCTGTGAACACACTTACTGTGAAATTACACCCACAAAACAGGATGCTGCCTTTTTCTCTGACACACAAACCTGTATATGCAAAAAATATCCTTCCTCCCTTGTGACTCTCACTTATAGAAATACTTACACAGGTATTTGAGTTGCCTGGGCGTTTACTGTGCACCTTTTGTCTTAACCTTAATGATCTCTCCAATTCCCACACATATGTTTAACACGTGTAGCCCTGAGCATTAACTTCTGCCTGAAAAGAGAAAAAGAAGAGATGAGAAGAGAGGGAGAGAAGGACTGAGGGATCAGAAGTCTCCTGAGACTCTGATTGGCATTCAGAAGCACAGCTTCCAATCCTTGTGCCCGCACGACATCCCTTAGAGGTCCACCAGGCCTTCGCAAGGTGTTGAGAAATCGACCAGAAGACCTTAGATGTTCCTGACAGATTTCCTTTCACTGACAGGAGTTGAATGGTTTTCAGTGAGCATGGTTATGAAATTCTTAGTTTTTTGGGGGATATTTTTGGTTTTGTGTTGCATCAGGTTCACTTGATTAAGTTCAGTTTAGTTACAGATGGAGGCTAAATAGTGAAGTTAATTTGTTTAGCTCTTATCCTCTCAGTTACTTACACTTTGAGATACCACCAGCTTACGATCCTTAATGTTTTGTAGGTCCTTAGTATTTGCTTCCTTTATTTATGTATTGTTTTGGTGTACACACTCACTCCCTCCTTCTCCTGCACTTCCTCAACCTGCTTCAACATTTGCAAGAATTGCAGAATCCCCCTGATAAGTAGCTACTCCTGCTGTATATGTGTAGGTGGAGAGAGCCGTAGAGCCAGTTGACATTCATTCTGGTCCACTGCTGGTGAAGAAATGTGTGTCTTAAGATTGCTGCTGCACTTCATGTAACAAAGTAAAAACAATGTTGTTGTTTTTTAATTGCCTATTTTTGCTATCCTGAAAACCATCCTGTAAAAAAACAATTTATTTTTACTTTATATAGATGATTAGCCCCAATTTGTGTGATCATTTTATTCTAGCCACAGAGGTAAGCATCAAATCTGTGTTCTGAAGAATCCTCAAAGACTCATATTTGTGTCTGTTGCATGATAAAGGATTTTTAACTTCCCCAAGTTGTGACAGTATTTCCATATGTAGGCACATGTAGCCAAAAATTATATATGTATATCTTTTTGTAAAAGACTAGCAAAGTATAATATATATGTTATGTTAAATAATGTAATGTATAAATATTGAAAAGAAACATTGATATATACCAGTATTACAGATAACATTTTAGTCCATGTTGAACACACTGAGCAAGGACTTATGTTATTTCTGGCCATCCTCTTTGTTTGGATTACGAAAAAGAGACAAAATCTTTTTTTATCCAGAAGGTTAGAGAAGTTTTTGAGGATTCTCGAAATACCTCCAGGACAATGACAAGTGTTGTTAAACAACCTTCTGAGTTTTTCAAAAAATGCTGGGTATTTATTTTCTGGCCAATCGGCTGCTTAGCTCTGTGATAGGCGATTAGCTTTGACTTCAGTGTCCATGTCACGTACTAAAACCTTAGTGTCTTGAATATTAGCTGTTAAACGGTGCTCAGGGACGTCACAGACTTTAAGAATCAAACAAGAAGGGCAAACATTTCTTTTTTTCTTTTTTTTTTCTGGTCACAGACAGAGAAGAAATATCTTTGGTTACAGGAAGAACAAACCCTGACTATTTCTGCCACAGTATATGTGTGTGCTTGTATGTGTGTGTGTGTGTGTGTGTGTGTGTGTGTGTGTGTGTGTGTGTATGTATGGAGGGGGTGTTATTGCTGAGGGCAGAAAATCAAAGAGAAGAGAAAACAATACAGGCTATTCTCTCCATTTTCTCCCTTGGTGGTGGCTTCTCTGGAGAGATGCGCCGCCTTCTCTTAATACTTTCTCCCTCATTTGATTTTAAAAAAATATATATTTTCTGCTATTTTTCTCTATGTTGTATGTACCATATTTCTCCTCTCTCACTGTCTCTCTCTCTCTCTCTCTCTCTCTCTCGCACTCAGTCCCTCTGGAGAAAACGACTGAACCTGTCTCCGCTTACTCAGGGGTTTGCAGCATGAAAGAGAATGCTGCTTGTGCCTGTAACTTAAAACGGTGCCTAAAGTGAAATAAATGAATAGTGACATGCCCCCAACGCACACACAGATGGGCTCAACACTCACACACATCTTTTACAACTTCTTTGCAGCATGCACATTCAAGTCATGCACCTCTTGTAACAACACATCCTGGGATAGATGTTCCTGCTCTCAATCCACTTCACCCCAACTCCCAGCTCGGATAAACAGTGCTTGTCATCTTGTAAAATATCCTCAAGTCCCCTCTGTTTCCTGTATGACTTTGACTGAGTCCTCACTCCATCTTTCTCCCACTCCGTCAGTGTGATGTGACTTTTAAAAGAAGGAGCAGAAGTGGAGGAGAGGGGTTGGGCTTGGGGGTGGTGGTGGTGGGGATAGGGGGTGGGGGGGTACCTTATGGACAGACTGGTTCCTGTCCAACCATTTGTGGCTTCCATTAGCCCGGCCCATGCAGCCTCACTGGTTTCACACTACATTTCCCTTCATTCACTTTAACACTCCATTGCGTCTCAAAAAGAAAGGGGTGGGGTGTAATTGCATTTTGAGTGATGTTTGTGTCATTACCTTGCTTCAAAGTCAGCGACAACAACAACAATTTAGCAATATGCGCTCAGCCTGCCTTAAAAGTCGCAGCTGGCAATTTGGGGCAGAAAAATAAAGACTGGGTTTCAGGAGTCACTTTCAGTAATACTGAATACTTAATGCTGATCTCACAGGCATCCTGTAGAGAGTAAATTAAAGTTGAATTGAAGTTTGAATTCTCCTCACTTCCTGTGTAGAGAAATAAGAGCACATTTTTTTACACCAAAAACTTTTTTGGACATATTTATGGAAACAGCATCTAAGATTCAAACCTCTGGGTGGACGTTTCTAGAAGACGCGTTTTTAACTCCCGTGGTGCGCTAACGACTGGATCACGTTTGTATCGGCTACATACCAGACTTCCCAAGATGATAAAAGTCAAGCACACATAGCATTGGTTATGTACCGCAATCTATTGTGCTGTTAAGCTGGTATATCACTCAAACATTGGGAGCTAGTTCAATAGTCTAACTTCAGTACATGTTATTTCAATACCTGCTGATTTATCAACAGCTCCTGCACAATCAGTGTTGTTGTTGTTGTGCATTAACAGACATTACACCAAACAAATGACAGTTCCCACATTGTCAGTGAAAACCAAATGTACGGCGCCTTGAGAACACCAATGCTAGTACATTTAATTTCAGTTTGACTTTAAAGTTTACATGTCAATGTTGTAGTGGGTGTTTCACAGCAAATGAGAAAATATTAAATAATAGCTTAGGGCTTAATTTGAAGCTGGCATGGCAGCTGTCTAGTCAGCAACATTTTAAATTTATGTTTCTCAATTTGAGATTAGTCCAGAGAGTTCACAGTGCATCAAGTTGTTTTTGTCATGTCTGTGTGCACTCCGGCTACATGATATATTGATTGTACTTGAATATTGCATGTGACAGCCGAATGCTTTTAATCTATTCTACTTGAATGCTGCAGTTGTTTTGTCCCTTGAACTTGTTATTATTTGGCTTGCTGTTACAATGGTGATCCAAGCGTAGTCTACCGCTCCTATTATAGATGCCTCTGATATTAAAATGTGATTTATTTTTGGCATGATGTGATGCACAACATTTTAATGGCTACATCGAAACTAGACTTCATTCATAAGCCAAGAAAACTCCAACTGTTGCGTAAACACAGCTGTTGTTTGTTTATGTTTACAATGGCTTGTGCAAGTGCAAATTGTTCCTGAAGTTAATAAAATGATGTGCTCAATTTCTACTCCAAAAAGCTGCAGAGCACTGACCAGAAATAGACTGCTGTCTGTCAGATTAATGAGGGAGTCATTTGCCAAGGCGAGAGCCAATGCTCAGCTGGACTGACTCATCAAATAACTGTATTCCATCCCAAAACACAGCTTTGGTTCAACCTGTCAAAAAGTCAACAATCATCTTGTGCTTTGTGTGTCCTCCGTTGTTGCAGGGACTGGCATCCTGCAGCGCCGTGGAGACCTGGCACTTGTCCTCGTTGCAGTCCATGTCCAGTGCGCTCACACTGTGTTGGCGTGCACGCCCGTTGGTCTGCAGCATGCATATGCAAGCACATGTCTGCATGCTTTTACTGTTTGAGCGTGGTTTTGCTGTGCGGTGCAATGCTAATCTGCTCAGACAACAGGACCAGCCGTGACCAGAGGCTACGGGCTAAGGACAGAAGGACCTTGACAGCGCGGAATCTGTGAGAGTGTAAGGATGCCTCCACTCGCACTGACTGGTTCGGCCTCTCTCACTGCGTGACTGTCAAGACAATTATGATTGCGCCCGTGGCATAGAATTAGATAAAGAAGGCTTGGGGGAGACAACTGCCTGAAATGTAGACAACCATCTAATGTGCAGGCTGAGAAACAAGTTGGGCATTTTAGCAGCAACAGGAGGTGAGTGAAATATTTGACATTAAAATAAAAAGAGTGTGATAAAATAAAAGACAAGGCAAGCGTAATTGAGTGACAGGACAGAGAACGAGATAGCAGCATGACAGTAGCACAGAGATAGTAGGAGGGGAGATAAAAAGGAGAGAGAGACAGAGAGAGCTATGGGCAGCCAGCCAGTGGTGGCTCTGGAGGGAGGGATGGGAATGCTGGCGGTTGAACAGCACGTCAAGCAGCTGGTCAGTCCGCGCTATTTGCTATATTGACCGTAAAGAACTACTGAGATGAAAGCCTCCCACAACCCCAACCTTTATACACAACACAGATGCACACACACACACAGCTCCATATGCCATACGCTGAGCACATGCACCTGTACTCCTGTGGCTAAAAGGCAACTACAATTATCGCATAGTAGATCTTTGCCCTGTTGCTGGAACCGAGCCACCCGGGTATCAGATGAACTGAACTTCTTCTTCTTCAGGTGTATGTAACCCGGAGAAGGAAAGCGGTGAGCGAGGGAGATAAAAACACGTACATTTGTGGGGTCAGTCCAATATATGCAGTCCACACTGAGCAGAAATCACATGCATCAACTATAATAGCTCCCATTCATCACGGTGCTCACTGAGGAAGACCAACCTTATGCACACAGCGCTCCCTGCCAAAGACGTATTGCTCGTCAGCGTGAGGGGCACTTCATAGATTAGATTCATCATTGACCTCATCAAGTGCACAAAGAAAACAAATTGGCCGGAAATGTACAATGTTTGTCATTAGTTGACATGTGGCCTATTTTCCACGCCCTCTTGTCACTCCCTAATTTGAAGCATCGAAGCCGCAGGCCGCCACACAGCGCAGAGAAATGTAACAGTGTTTCTCCGCCGACAGCACACGCTGACTTGTATCTAGACAAACAAATCGATAAGCAGTCCACTCTGTTCCATTATCAGGCGGAAAAGTTAACCACCAGCACCAACAGCGAGAGCACAACAGCTGCAGAGAGTCATGAGGGGGAGTAGGAGGAACAAAACAATATGATTTCCAAATTCATTTGAGAGCAAACACTTAAACTGGCATCTTATTGATTGAAGACAAGTTGAGTGTGGAAACTATCAGTGTTTTAATGCATTAAAGTTTGACCTTCCTAACATCTGAAGTTCACTCCAAACTTCAGACAAAACTTTGAAAATGTATGTGATATTTCTCTCCTGTGCTCAAAAGTATGTCATCTCCAAGGTTACTTACTGTAAATATCAAGAGGCAAGAATTGTCTTTCAGGCCATCTGTTGTATTTTTTTTATTTTCTGCATTCGATTCCATATAATCACCCATGAAACAACAGTTATCCTGGAACGACTCCGTAACAACGAATACTGGTAGATCGCTTCCCTACAGAAAGGTACAAGACGCAGTTACTGTTGCATAAAATAAAAACTGCCTGTAATATTTAAATGAGAAAACTTCACAATTTGAATAAAGCTGCATTCTATGATCCAAGTGAGGTAAAGGCTGCCATTTGCGATGTCGCAGCCTCTGCAGCAGAGGTCATTGCTAAACAGCCAAACCAGCAGGGGCATATAATCTCTCTCACCTACGCAGCTGAAAGTTAGGCCATCTGTGGGATTCTGTAGCTGACACATATATTTCCCAGGCTCTCTCTCCCTCATTACCTGCCTCCTTTCCCTCTCTCTCTCTTTGTCTTTTTTTTTATAAACGCAAGTCTCCCGCTTCTCTCAAATCATAGCTGGTGTTACTATTTTTACCAATCTAACAAGGTTGCTTGGTCACAGAGGACTGTGGGGAGCGGCGAAGGAAAGAAATGTTCACTGAGATTGAAGATGCAGACATGCTACTTCTGTTACGCCTGCCCTCGGGGTAAAGGGGCCCCGGGGCCGAAAGTGGAGCCCCCTGAGATGGAGAGAGATGGGAGAAAAAGAAGACAAGAGTGGGAGCGAGAGCTGCTGCGGAAGACCAGGCGATGGTTAGACAAACTCTTAACCTTGGAGACAGATAAAAAGAATCAGCCTGGAGCTGAGTGAATATGAAGAACATCGGTTTAAATCAGGCTTGTGTGTTGTCATTTGGGGAAGAAAAGCTGAGCCTTTGAAAAGTCAAAAAAAAAAGAAAGACTTTGATGTTCTGAATAAAGTGGAACTACAGAGTAATTACTTGAACTGGTCCTACCCTCTCACCTACCCATGTAAACTTTACCCAGAAGCATCAGCTGGTCTAATGACTGGATTTGTGTCATCCTCGTATGAATTTGCATTACCTTTTACCTTTGAATAGAGCCAGGCAAACTGCTCCCTGCCTTCAGCTTCATTTTTCACAGACAGAAAGAGACAGAGATAGAGATCTGTTGCTACCATAGCAATGTGTTGTCTGTGTAAAAGACAACATATTGCATGAGACTGTGATGGAAATATACCGAAACCTTTCCAAGTTCAAAGTATCCACATCGTATGTGGTAATGATTTCCTACTGTGGGATACTGTGGGATCTGAAGGAGCCAGGTCGCACGAAATACAATATCTTCCTTTTTACATAGAGGTCACACACAGTTAATTTGATATAACCACTGGCTTCCATGTCATAGGAATAACTCATGCTCAGAGTAGAGGAGCAGACATCAACACACAAAAGTCATTTTCTATCTGTCAGACATCCAGACCCATTCAAACCTATTTAACTGTGCTTTATATTATGTCTAGTCAGCCAAAAAACAGGAGGGGTTGGATCTGGGAAGGATAAATTATTCAGTGCTTTAATGAAGGTGCACAGGGGTAAATTTGCTCTGTAAAATGGTGAGTCCATGGGAGAGGAAGTAACTCGGGGACAAACAGAATCGCTGTAAGGTCACAGAATATCAATATTAATAAATGTAAAGCTACAGAGAGCTGTTCTATTCCCTAAAGGTTAATGCTACTGACAGGTTACATGACACGACATCCATACAGTCTGGCTCGGAGCGGGGAAGGTTGGATTTAAAGATGCCCTCTTCCTGTGGCGTTACTCCATCATGGTGACAACCAGGGGCCACGGCCAATTACATAGCAGATAGACATTATGAGTGCTGACAGAAAAAAGCTGCTAGATGTTCAAATGTCATTTAGATCATATACCATATATCTCAGACTTCCATAGGTTCTCCAAAAGAATTGCAACAAAAAGATAATGGCATGACTCCAGGGATGTCAGTGTCGGTCAGTCCACCACTTTGGTCCAGAGTGAAATATCTCACTACCTATTTAATGGATTGCCATGGAATTTTGTACAGACATTCATGGTCCCCAGTGGATTAATTTCATTGACTTGGTGATCCCCTGACTTTTCCTGTAGCGCCACCATAAGGTTGATATTTGTGGCTTTGAGTGAAATCGCCGCCTTAGAATTATGAGGTTCTATCTGCATTCTGAGTAGTTCTGAGATATTGAGCTTCAAAGTTTTTGTGTTTGAGTTAAAGTCTATAGATAGAACCTTTTTGTTTTCTAAATAAAAAGTCGAAAAATACACACAACTTAAAAAAAACCCTTATATAATGTTAATAAGTTGTCACGGAATTAGAATATGTGAATAACTCAATTTTGCCAAAAATGTCAGATAGAACCTTATAATTCTAAGGCGGCAAAATGTCTTAACATTGGATGTATTGTAATCAGTTTCTATTTGATAAAAAAAAAACTGACTTTTCATCAGGTCAACGTTTTAATTTGTCCAATATTTTGGTTTATGACCAAATAGCTGCAAAACAACGAGATTCTTATCAGTCTCAGCTGCCCTTTTAGTGCTAATAAGTAATACTGCTGTGCTTAATTTTTGTTCCACAATATGCACTATTAGAAGAAATGACAAACATAAGCTTTGATTTCACCAGCATTTTTTTACTAAACCCATCTATACTGTGGGTAAATGGGTATAGATATATTGTTTCAGAATGAAACTGTTCATTTCCTGTTGAGTGAACATTTCCAAAGGCTAACACCAGTGTAATTTGACTTGTTTCCTATAACCCTTAATGCACAACAAGACTAAATCCACTGATCCATTTGCAGTAGAGGCTCATTATATTTTTTTAAATGAGCACAGATTACATATGATTATGTTACTCCACCACAAATCTAATTATGTGAATAGGACACGAACTAGAGACGCCCTTTTCTCTTAAAGACCACGGTGCTACTTTTTCTCTCTCTCAAAAGCTGCTACTGTATGTTCTACACTTAAAAGTCATAAGCATAATGCTGCCTTTAGTAGTCATCTTAAATAACCCATGTAGTACTTTACCATTTAGTAAAGGCACTGTAATGTCAGTGGAAGTCATTCCAAAATTAGCTAATTTCTGCAGAAACTGGATTTGGTCAGCTTTCTTGTGCTCTCTCTCTCTCTCTCTCTCTCTCTCTCTCTCTCTCTCTCTGCATGACGTTTTGTTTTGCCTCATCACTGCCACTGCAAGCTACCTAACTGTAAAATAAAGTCAAAAGGTGTAACACTGAAAAGTTGAAATGCCCATCCCACAGCCTCTGAGGTGTACATAAATATAAACAAAGGAAATAGAAATTGTCTGTACGCTGTCAAATCAAGTCAAATCAATTTTTATTTATATAGCCCAATATCACAGAGCACAATCTGCCTCAAGGCGCCGTCTATATGGCTCTCAATGTGTATTATTTCTCAACAACACATACAGGTCATATCTTTAGAAGGCAATTAAAGATGTGTGACTATGCTTTAAATTCACCTGTGACTTACTTGTGTGTCCCCACATTCCAGGAATACCTGTGATTTATTACTTTTCTTGGTACATTTTTTAAACACAAGTCTGTTATTAGGTCAGGTAAGGTTAACTTGCAGTAGAGCTTCTGAATATAGCAAATACACTGGTGGATTGATAGCATCAGTAGGATGATAGTCAAATTAGACTGTGCTCTTCTTTAACTATGAATAGCATGTCAAATATAAATATTGTTATCCAAGTAAGTCAACAAGAAATTTGACTTTAATTCAAAAAGAAAAAAATGCCTGAATGTTAGGTAGCGTACACCTGCTGCTTTTGTTGCTTAGCAACAACAACATGTAATGGATCTGGAACAATGAACTGCTGGCCTTTTACTAACATGACAGTAGTCTTTGAAGAGGACACTGGGACCCAGAAGGGTTGCTATGGTATTTATATTAGCGCATACAACTCCTTAATACTTGTAAATCAGCCCCATTCCAAACACAAATCACATCCAATCACCATGATGTGCAAATATTTTTCTCCATCTTTTGATGGTCTTCAACTTTACAAAACATATGGTGTTAAATACATCGTCTTTTCTTTCATTTTTCTTTCAGATGACTTCATTTTTCTTTATCCGTTTGCCCTTTTGAAGCTGTGGCTTCACATTGTACTGGATGGGCTGTTTTCCCTGGTGGTGATTTCAGCTTTGTACCTGATAAGAAGTGCTGTGTTCCTCCAGGACAAGCTGTCTGATGTGAGAAAAGCTTAGCATCCTGGAATACATCCATTTCCTCAGGAAACACGCTCACATTCATGCACATGTGCACACGTGCCAGTGAAAATGACATACAGCCTCTCACCATATGGGATATGGTAACTGACTTCACATCACCAGGCTCAGCTACCAAATGAGCCAATCACAACAGCAAGCTGTCACCAGTATGCTACTGGCACTCTCGCACCAAGGATGTGTCACATACTGGGTAAAATTTTGGATTCAACACCCTGACCTTTTAATAACTTTGCAGTGACCTTTGTAACCCCTGACTGTGGTGTCTCAATGCTCCACACAGATCTGAGGCTTTCATCTGCTGCTATATTTTCTCTTCATTGAAGCTTCAGTGGATGATTAAGTCACATGTTTCACATATGTTTTTTTAAATTTTTGCAATATATATATATATATGGAAAATAAAATAAATAGAAAATTCTAAATAACCTAAAAAAAAAATCGCATTAAGGTTTATATGCTTGGCTGAGGTGGAAAAATTGGTTCCTCAGCTCTTCAAGACTGTGAAATGTTCAGTCTTTGGCACAGGCAGAACAGATTAATTGTGCCCTGGGTAGTCTTTCATTATAACAGCTTAAACATTGCTTGAAGTTTCTAGCACCTCTTTACATTTAAAAAAAAAAATCAACAAATCTTACTCTCTTCCTGTGCGTACAGTAGCATCAGCCATGCACGAACCGCGTATGCTGCTTTAGTCTCTTGTCGTATCACAGTTGGAGAGAAAAAGGCTCCCTCTGGTCCCCTGGGGACATCGCTGTCAAGGACACCTGTCTGCTGCTGTGTTTTGCTGTGTTCTACTGCACTCCAGTCAGCACGCTGCCTGATTACATAAAACACTGAATGCATGAGAGTGTCCTACAGCAGGACGCCTAAGGCTTCAGCAGTCATGTTGTGCAGCGCCCACCCGAGTTCCTCTCCCTTCTGTCCCAAACTCACTCCACCAGCTGGCTGCTCATCTGTGTCTCTGTCTCTACCTCTCTGTCTCTCTGGTGTTTGTACCTCAGAAGACATGGGCAGGGTGTTTGTGAGGACACGTTGCAGCATGCTTGCTTCTCCCAGCACGTTACTCTGGTCAGTCTATGTGTGTGCGTCTGTCTCTCTGAGTGACAAAGAGGTCAGCTCTAATCAAAATCAGCATTTGTTGCCGCAGGGAATGGTAACCATTGTCGTGGCGACAGTCGGCCCACTCGGTCCCCTGAGCAACAGAGCTACAGCTAATGAGAGGGGAAGACATGGCTCTGCTGCCAGAGGAGCATGAGCTGCACCCATCTCATTTTATTTTCCTTTTCTCGCTTAAATCTCTGTACATTGAGATCATAAATGGTTTTTCTATTCTGTTTTCCTCTGACATCTATCTCTCTTTGGCTCTTTGCTAATTTAGTAAATCTGTGGGCATACTTGCCACGCTTTATGTTTTCCATTCTCTCTCCCGTTTTCTGACTTCACCCTTACTTTCCAATTACATCTGGTTTTGTCTTTTAACTGTTCTTCACCCTGCTCCTCTTTCATTTTGCTCTCATTAATGGCAGCGCATGCATCTCCTCCCTCATTCCTCTCTTCCTCTTCCTCATCTCTGTCATAATTAACAACTTTACATTTCCTTTCCGGCTCACTCTCCCTCCTCCCGTCCCTCGCTCTCCTTGATGAAGTAAAAATTAACATTTAAAAGATGTTCAAACATCTTTGGAGTGTGTGAGCATATAAAAACATTTTGAAATTCAAAATGTATCTGTCTGTCTGTGGTCTGCAGCCTTATCTCTGTAGTGTTGGCTCTGCTTGCCTGCAGAAATACCACCAAGTTAATCATTTGTGCTGTGATTCAAATGCTAAAATACTTTCAGAAGGCTGTATGATGAGAATACAGATTAAACACTTGTGCATAGATGATGGAATACTTAATCTATCAACTGTTCTTTGTGACAAGTGCTGCAATCGAACAGTATTATATTCCTGCCGACCCTAGCTGTATTATGGTCTGCAAAACCGGCGACATGAACAAATTGCTCCCCTTCCTTTTGCTAAAGTTTGGATAGGCATGCTCGATTGCTTCTTGTTCCAACTCTTTGATGGGGGAGAAGTGTACAGGGGTAACCAGTTAAGCTGAAAATGAACAGCTATTGTAAAAAGCCCCAGATGTAATTCTGAAAATGGCAGGAATGTCTAATTGCCATGTCGATTGAAGAACCGCAAGGTCAGCGGCTAGCAGTCGGAGAGAAATATCTCCCTTTGTCTACTGCAGAGCTGTTGTTTTGGGCTTTGCGTTATATGCTTTGTCTGCTTGTCAGTCAAGACATTCCTGAAGATGAAAACCACAGTGTGGTGCTCAAAATAATAACGTCTTTTTCTGTGTTTCAGCAGCCACTACAGTATATAATTCACTTCTCAATCCAAGGCTTGATATATGCTAAATCATGTCTGGTGTCAACATTCGCATCCAGCAATTGTCTCGTTTTCCTCCCCCAATTATCTTATTTTCCCCGTCATTCAACATATAACCAGCTATCAACGTGTCAGATAGCTAGATCTACAGTCTGTGTCAGGTCTACAATCTTATTTGTTCACCTCAATGGCTCAGAAACAAAGACAAAAGACCAAATCCTTCGTTGGCATTATTAAATGATGTGTTGTTGTTTATTCTCTTTCTCATGTGTCAAACAATACTGTATATTGTGTCCCAAAGCTTCCTGAGCCTTGGTTTGCAATTAGCAGGGAATTGAGTTAGCCATGGTCTACCTTTAAACACATAAAGAAACAAACGCAGTAAAGAGTATTTCAGTTCAAAGTTTATTTTCTGCAATCAAACCTCTTTAAATGTGCCTTTTATTTGTTGGATAATAGTCATTTCTCCCATCTGCGGACTTAGTAGTTAGTAATGATTGAGCTTCAGTAGCCTCAAGCCTTATTCAACAACCACAAAGTAAACATGATAAATGCTTGGAGTAGGCAGTTTCTTCTTTCATTTACCAGCACACAGAGTCTGATGTAACCATCCCTTGTGTGTCAGATCCTGTTAAATGAAAAACAGCTTTCATTTAAAGCTTCGGGTCTTGTTTGAACATAAGGCAGAGGAAACTAACCTTAACAACAGGTGTCTGTTTGGAGTGATTAGGTGAACAAATGTTAGATTAGCGGGCTCAAAACCTTGAGATCGATGGGTTTATTACGGTGTCACAGTTATCACTCTAGCTTCCTCGTGGGGTTAGTCTGGTGTAGTGTGTCTAATGTGTCTTTAAAGGGGTGGGCTAAAATATAAACAATATATATACAATGGATCAAACATAGTGGAGCAATTAGCAGCAATTTTATTTTTTAAATGAATGCTAATATTGCTCTGTATCTGCTAGTCTAGACTATAACAATACAGCCACAAGTAAGGGAGAGAGCAACGCCACTGGAAACCAACCAAATTGTGGTCTTAAAATGACAATTTATTGAAGTTATTGCAATTAAGAATAAATGCCATGTATAAACGTCTGTGTGTTTAACATTTGGAATGTAAGAAATATGTTTTGGAGATGTATGATGACACAAAGTGGGTTAAAGTTAGATGGTCTGTACCACACTTACCAACACTGGTGTTGAGCTCTTAAATGCATCTTTATGCACCACAAGGTAAGTTGGCTAACCAACACAAAGCACATTAAGTACAGCTAAGTGTCTCCCACAATTCATCATGGTCTACTGTGTCACACTAGTCCAGCTGTTGGGGGTTAAGTTACACAGCTATGAGGTAATTGGTCAACTAGTGACATTCAACACACATGATTATCACTAACATTTAAAAGTATATCTTTAACTGATTTAAGAGTTTTATTTATTTTAATAGTATCCCAAAAAGCAAGTCTCACAATCATTATCAATGGCCAGTATAAACCTTATTTTCCTTCAGTTTATTAAAGTGTGTTACATTGGATATGATGAGTGATGATTGGGCTTTCAGGGGTGTGCACTAATGAAATAATGAAAGGTGTGATGCAGTCCTGACACATAACCTTTGGGGGCCTGCGATTGGCTGATTCAGTGCTTGAGGGAGAGCACTTTAGTCCTTATTTTACAATACGTAGGAGCCACTGGCGTCAGTACTTGAGTCAGATTTAGATGTAGCTGTACGTTTATTTTAGCACACATACAAAGTGCCTAAGGCCTACGTTAGTGTAGAATTTCTTCACTCATAAGTTAAAGTTTAAGATTGAGTGTTTTTGTACTTTTTGTCCTGAGCTTGGCAGCATCAACATCATCCTGCTGCTGTACAAACTGAGCAAAATCCAAATTATCTTCGTGGTGTAGGTGAAGTTGTGGTGTCTGCCAGAGAAGCCTTCTATCTGCGTTACCCGTGGTGTTTGTATTTCAGTGGAGCTCAGGAAGCGCTTTTAACACGCATCTCTGAATCACTCCTAAGAATTGAGCTGAAAGTTCGATTGGACTAAAAATATTCCGACCTCAGAGTACGACTTGAGAGTTATTTATGAACCTTCCTACACAAGCTCCTAGAAGGTGGTAGACAGTCTAATTTCTGTGTAAATGAGATCCTCATTTTAAGATGTACTTTTTTTTGTAATTACCATCCACAGTCAAGACCAACTACAGTTACAGTACATCATTTGATGCAGAACAGAAATGTGCTTTGGCTTGTCACGTGGATTAGTTTACAGGGTGTTCCCCTCTATGCTACAGAAATGATTCTATGTAATGAATCCAAGGAGACCACCGGTTTAAGCAGCATATTTTTTATCATGTTAAGCGGCAGTGAAATTATTGAACATGTGATCCGTTGTAGCGCTAAGGTGCAATAAACCAAATCATCACTGTTGTATTTCCCTGTCGCCAGTTAAACTTTAAATTGTAAAAATGTGTTTTCTGTGGAGACAACATTGTGAAGCTATTACAAAACCAATATAATACATCAAAATCCAATCACTAAAGTTGAAGCGGCTTATTTTATATTGAATAGTCCTTATGTATTTCCACACCTTGTATGAGTTCAATACCCTCTGCTCTCTGCTCATGTCCAAATAAGGTCATCTCACAGGGCATATTAACTGAAGCTGTACCACATGTTCAAACAAAAACCTTTTTAAATGACACTTTTTGTGTTTGAATTTTACTTTGTCTTTTCTTTTGTGCTGTATGTGTTTCCTGCCTCTTTAAATAGAGCTCTTGGTGACACTATTTGTTTAAATACGGACTGAACTATCCTAGTATTGCCATGTGCATGCATGTTCTCCACTTGCTGGATGGTTGGGCAGCTCGGGCCTTTCTCGCAGAAGGCATTTTGACATGACAGTAGGAAAAGCACAGGGGAAAATAACAAAATGAATGATGGCTGAATTGCATTTAGTTGCTCCAGTTTTAGGGTTCTGGTATTGTGCATGCTGGCTCACTGTCAAACTTTCAATTGAAATGGGATGGATGGAAAAGAAGAGAAAGAGTCATCAAGAAGGTTTTAGGATTCCAGAGCTGGTCGTGTGAGTGTTAACAACCAAACACCATGTCCACTAAATGTGTGTTTAATTACACTGAACGGCGATATTTAGCTGAGGCGTCCATATTTGTTTTGTTCAAAAGGCACCACTGTATTATTAAATGCAAAGTCAGGTATATCAGAGCTTTCATAAAAATCCCGGTTGTAAATATGGCTTGGGCCTTGAGGTGAACGCTACTTAAAAGTTTGAAATTTGTAATTATGATACCTCAGATATGACATGAAAATAGCACCTGTGGTTTTCCTATATGACACGGCAAAATGTTTGATTTAATGACTCTTTATAAAATGGTAATCTATTACTGTGCCCAAAATCTAACTTAGTATGTGGCACTGGCTGATGATGAAACATGCGTAGAAAGAGATGTAAAAGTCAGTGGATATATAACAAATGTGATGTGTGGATATTGGTGGGGGAAATAATATGAAGTACACCAAACTCAAGTGACGGTGTTTCCAAGGGGAGTGAAGTGGCAGCTTCTGTTAGTGGGTCAAAGTACTGAGTGAACAGCCCCACCTAACAGTCACCTGTTAGGTTTTGTAATAAAGGTAGGACCCAAGTGCAGACAGGCGGAGACTCCAACAGTTTAAAGGTTTTTTGAAAACGAACAAAGAAACTTACAGGATCCAGGGTACGGGCAACAAAAGATCCAGGGACAAACAAAAGCAGACAGCAAGGGAACATGAACACGAGGAGATCAGGCACACGGACATAGAAAACTGCAAGAATGAACCGATGGAGAACAAAGGAAAGGGGTCGGTATAAACAGGGAAGTCACATATTACGGAATCAGACACAGATGGGAAACTAGACACAGGTGAAAACAATCAGAGAGAAACAAGAGCAGGAACTGAACAGAAGGACTTCAAAATAAAACAGGAAAACAGTCCAAAAACACCAAGAGTCCAACAGGGCTCACATCACCTGCAGGAGAGCAAGAACAAATGAGCAGGCACACCCAACTAAGGAGGGGAGAATCTCTGAAATCGTAGCCTGCCAGCTTCCAGCACCACACAGCTGTAACTTAGCAGGCAGAGAAGAAAACATTTTCTTCTTGGATTCCAGCTGCGATCCCGCAAGTGGGGTGTAAAATGGAGATAATATTTCCAAAGGTAGAGAGGCCCTACACAAATACCACTGGGATGTTTTATGAATGAATTAGTCCAAAAAAAAAAAAGTGCTGGAGGCAATATTTTATCAGAGGACCGAGAATTTCTGGCTATGCCTCTGTGTCTGTCAAGAACCCCCGGGGGCCCGACAACACAGATGTTCTCTGCCATATAATGACATTGAGAATTGCAAATTTAAACATCTGCAGGTATGTAGTGATTATCACAATCTCCTCTTGGAAAGATGAACATTTAGAGTGTCCATTTCTCACACAGGGAGAACAGTCGGTAGCCTGAAGCACCATGTCTGCCTGTCGCTGAACATCCTCTCCCCGAGTTTCACCACATGGTGGCCCTGTGCCTCTTCTTCTCGATGCTCCTCTTCGCTTCCGCCACCGTAAAGCTCAGCCTCCCTCTCTCTCTCTCTCTCTCCCTCCCTCCCTCCTCCTCCTCCTCCTCCTCCTCCTCCTCCTCCTCCTCCTCCTCCTCTACTTCCACTCCTTCCTCCCGTCGCGCTGCGCAGAGCCACAGACGGTCCTCCAGCTCCGTGCAGCCCGGTGCGAAGATGGTCGGCGGCTTGTGTGCTCGCAGGTTGGCCCGCCGGTCGCGGTCCGCCCTGATAGCAGCCCTCACGGTGCTGCTGGTGCAGACGCTGATTGTGTGGAACTTCAGCAGCCTCGACTCCGGCGAAGACGGGGAAAACGGAGGCTCCAACGTGCGGGAGAAGAGGGACCGGGTCGCAGGCGACAAAGCCGCTGGCAGCGACTATTTCCAGCACGGGGTCCGGCAGCGGCAGCATCCTCCTCCGCCCGGGAAGGGGACGTCTCGCCACATACAGCAGCCGGTAAGACCGAGGCGCTACCGATGCATTCATGTCTTATCCCCGCGACAAAAGACACTGTCTCGCCGGAGATCAAGCCCGGAGGGGGTTGGCAGACAGGTCAAAACATCTCCAGATTGCGCTTTTTTTTGGGGGGGGGGGGGGGTTAGACAAGCCCACGGCCGGGCCTCAGAATGAATTCATGTTTGCTTGCTGTCACTTGAACGGAGGCTGCCTCGCAGGGAAATCATAGTCTGTCTGAAGCAAGACAGATGCGAGCGAGCGAGCCTTTCTTTCCCTTTCTTTCTTTCTTTTTTCTAACTCGAGCATCCTCGGCTGTGTGCGTGCGGAGGACAGGAGTCACACTGCGCCGTCCGAATGAACGCACTCCGGGCCAGACTCCGGAGTATGAAATGTGAACTCGCCGTGTAGTTCACTCGAGGGCAGAATGATAGCGTGGCAAGGCAAATCCTTTTCAGGAGATAGTAGCCGAGGAGGTGCCTGAATAGCAGAGTCGCCGACTGGGGTTGTAGCTGTCACGGTCCATTTGGTATTTTAAGTCCCATACAGTAGCTGCGTGGCTCAGCAGCACCGTCCGAGCGGGGCCAAATTGAAACGTAACCTAATTTGCTGAGTTGTTTCTGATGAGTGGACAAAGATTAGAGTCATCTGTTGTTCGCGGGAACACGCACAGTTTTATTGGTAGTGGCAACACGAGACTCAAAGGTCAGGACAGATGTGAGTGTACAGCCAATGCAAACGTGCACATGAACATCCTGCACACAATTTTGAACAAATGAAGTTGAGGATGAAGCCCGTGTGGAACTGTGTCTGTTCAGGAAGCAGGAGAACATGCCACGCCATGCCTTGCTCACTGAAAATGTAAGAAATGTGCTCCCAAAAGATCCAAATGTTTATCTGTGGACTCCACTGACTGCTCCATGTGCCCTGGAGACCACAACACTGAGCAGGTTTTGTATTTGTGCAGTGCTTCTGTGCCGCATGTGATTCATTTTCACAAACTGACGTCTAGAATGAAGTTCTTGACCTTCTTGCTCTCATGGTCTTTCAAGCAGTTCGGCTGCCACGAAGAAATCGGACGCGGTTGTTCCTGGAAAACGTGCGACGCTTTCCCCTCACAAAGCTGCCACACGTTCAAGTAGTCTTCAGCCACCAGGCCACCAGAAGATACCCGGCTTTGATGTAGCATGATACACTGTGGCCTTCGTGCTCAGTCAGTTACTCGGAGCCCTGCACTGTATCATCTGTCTCCTCCACAGATTTTACAGTGACTCACTCACTTCATCTGGTAGGACTGTTTGTCCCACCTGCCGGCATCTCCACAGTACAAAGTCACGCTGTAGACGGGTTATATCTGAGTCTATTTTAGGACAGTTGGAGAATCCACTAACGAAATACCACTGTAACAGCAACGCGGGGACTCAAAGTGTGTCTGTGGTACTCGTTAGTGAGTTTACATTATAATACTTTAGGGTATTGTAACTGTTTGTTGTGTGGAATTACTACAATATTCCTATAAGGATTGTACATAAATGAGTAATGCAGTGGCATAACAGGAACTGTGGCTCAGTTGTGTCAGAAGCTATTCACGCTGCGCCAACGCAGATTTCTCAGAATGTGTTTCACTATTAAAACACACAGTGGATCTTCACCCATGACCTTTTAAAGAAGGGCTTTCATCCCCCATCGACTCGAGGCACTTCACACAGCCTGTATGCCAGTCAGTCCGCTGCCAGCTCGCCTGCCTGCCTGCCTGCCTGCCTGCCTGCCTGCCTGCCTGCCTGCCTGCCTGCCTGCCTGCCTGCCTGCCTGCCTGCCTGCCTGCCTGTCAGACTGTGGACTTGCTCCCTCCAGTTCTGTGGCCCCCGGACTTTTAACATTCAACTGGTCGCCCTCGGCCACATGAATTCCCCCTCAACTGGTTAATCACTGCATTTGCATTCTTTCTCCCTGTGTGTGTGTGTGTGTGTGTGTGTGTGTGTGTGTGTGTGTGTGTGTGTGTGTGTGTGTGTGTGTGTGTCTTGGCCAGG
>JAVQJD010089955.1:0-10809 GCA_036023655.1 Nannoperca australis | reverse complement strand
TCCACGACGGAGTTCCCCACGAAGCGTCCCCCAAACCATCATCACAACTTTAACATTCGACATGTACCTCTGTTCAATAAATCTTTCAAACGTATCTCATTGGTGGTGTGGTCCTTGCTAGTGAAATTACTTTTAATGACAAGCATGTGATTTAAAAAAAGGCAAAAACACAAAAGCTACCCTTTTCATTCTGATTGTTGTTTTAATTGTCATCTTAAACCCAGGCCATGACCATATGACATTGATTTTTATTTTAGTATGCTTTATCATCTATGATAATGTTAAACAAATGGAACAATTGTAACTTGTTGTAAAACATACACATCTCAAAGCATGGTATTTTAATGTTCTATAATTAATTTTATTAACTACAAATCAAGAGCAGCAGTGCCCAATTAGTGAGAGATTACATTACTTAACCTACAGTAGGGCTTTAATCTCTCTCTCACTGGAGATACCATGTTGCATGCTGCTAAGGAGCATGGCAATCTCACTGTGCTCTCTGGATAAAACATTCTCATATTCTCCTTTTCCTTGCTCGTTCCTTGATCTCATTTCGCCTCTTTTCCTCCCTCCTCTCTGTTTCCGTCAGGTGAGCCTGTGCCAGAGTGTCGTCGTTATGTGCAAGTTAGGAACATCACCAAGGGAGACTGTCGGCTTGACAACGTTGAGGTTAGCTTCTGCAGGGGACGCTGTCTGTCCAGGACTGATGTCATCCTGGAGGTACGGAGAAGAGACATCTACACACAAACACACGCGCGCACACACACACACACACACACACACACACACACACACACAGAGAAGATATTACTCTTCAAACATTGACAAATATTGCCTTCAAAATGTGTGAGAACTGGTAGCACAATACAGATCAATACAGGCAACAAAGTGGACTAAAAGACAGCGAAACTGGAACAGAAAAAGCTTTTTGACTGTAATTGTAAATTGCCCATCAAAGCTGCACAGTCAATTGTCTTTAATCATGTAGTGCACATTCAGGTTTTTCAGTCAAGATTTTTGTAGGTATTTCTGCCTCCGGTGCTGTAGAGTCTGGATCTGTGGATGCACCTGCTGCCCCGTGTTCCTGCTCAACTGCCGTTGTTGCTATTATTGTTACTACTGTAATACTGTATGTTCTCCTTCCTCCTGCTCTCTCTCCTGCCCTCCACCCCCTTTTTCAACCCAACTGGATGACCGCCCACCTAGAGGTTTCTACCTGTTAAAAGGGAGTTTTTTCTTGCCATTGTCGCCTACTGCTGCTCATTGTTCATGGTGGGAAAGTTGTATGGAAGTTGGTCTCAACCTGCTCCATGTGAAAGAGTGCCCTGACATAACTTTGTTATGATATGGCACTATATAAATTAAATTGCATTGAAATTGAATTCAGGCCCACAGCTGAGACTTTATACAATGTGCATTTAATAGGGATTATGTCTGCCAGACATGCATCATGAACATCTGGATACAAAGTGCCATAAAAGCAGTTTGGCCCTTAAAATTCTAATAAAGCCACTAACTGCTTTTATTAACATTGTTTACAATAAATAAGAAAATAATCAGGATTATTGCCTTAGCTATCAATGTGCTGCCAAATTGCTCATCTGCTTTCCTCCTGAAGCATGACCTGGCATCAGACCTGGCCTCATGCAGTTGTTCACATCTCACTTCTTCATAGGTAAACACAGGCCATCAAGACACTTACAGAGTCTGTCAGAGACTGTTAGCTGTACTTATGTCAGCTGTAGTTACACTTACGTACACAGTTCACATTGATGACACGAACATGGGTAAAGAAAAATACACAACTGAGTCACCAGTGATTTAAATCTGTCACATGTAGTGTCTGTTAGTGTTTCTGTCTCCTTCTATTTCTCTCTTATTTTCTTTCCTGCCTTCACTTGTTCGTCCTTGTAAGACAGCAAGTTCATCACATCATCACCATGGTGACTTTGTTCTTGCTTGGCATTCGTACATATCCACTGTAAAAATAGTCAGTAAAAATAAACATCAGCTCAGCCAAATGTGTCATGTTACTGTGGCAACCAGTGGTAACCGGTGACTAGATAGCGCAGAGAAGTTCCCTTTTCATTGATCAGCAGCACTGGAAGAAGCAGGAATGACTTCACAGGAATCACATGCTCTTTTCGCCCACCCAGCTGAAGTATTAAATGTATGCAGGCATATGCACATACACACTGTGAACTTTTCAAAGTGTGTGAAGCACTAATAACTGCTATTGAGAAGTTGAAGGTGCTTTTGAGTTTTTGATCCTGGACTCCCTCCCGCATCTCACCTCCTTCTCCTCCTATGTGTCATCTCTGCTACCATCCATTGTACTATTCCACAATCTCTCTTTTTTGGGGTTTTTGCCTGCACTAATTGGACACATGATCACAACTTCCAAGAAGCTGCCTTCTATTATGCAAAACACCAAGGCTGGATTTTTGTATTTCAAGAATTACAAGAAAACCTGACAAACAGTTAACAAGTCTTTATGACTCAACAACTTAGCATTCATTTGGAGTTGTGTTTCCAGCCACATGATGGATACTTTTAGCTTTGTTTTTGTCTGGACTCCTGACAGAAATATCTGGGTCTTTAGCTGCTAATTGCTCTCCTATGTTCAGCAACTTGTCACTGACTATTTCTGTCTTCTGTTTAGTTATGGGCAGTATACAGAGGGCTTATCAGAGGCTATTTACTAAATACAGTTGCCTGGGATGTATGAGACAATGTCAACACTTATCTAAAAATCTCTGTGGAGCTGTAGCATTTTAAAAGAATTGTCTGTGGCTTCATCTCAGTGAGCAAACCCTTTCACAATTCACATTGTGAATTGATTCATTGTCAATAAAGAAAATATTTCTTAGTGAAGCTTTAAACTAATGTGATGTATTTTTGGATGTACCAGGGGTAAAGTGTTTATTTGATTCTCTGTTGATATGTTGAACATATACATCGATCAGCCATAACATGATGACCACATGCATAATATTGTGTAGGTCCCCCTTTTGCAGCCAAAACAGCCCTGACCTGTTGAGGCATGGACTCCACAAGAGCTCTGAAGGTGTGCTGAGTTATCTGGCACAGAGACGTTAGCAGCAGCACCTTAAGGTCTTGTAAGTTGCAAGGTGGTACCTTTATTGACCGGACTTGTTTGTCCAGCACTTCCCACAGATGCTCAATAGGACTGAGATCAATACCTTTAACTCATTGTCATGTTCCTCAAACCATTGCTGAACCATTTTGTGATGCAGGGTGCATTATCCTGCTGAAAGAGACCACTGCCATTAGGGAATACTGTTACTATGCAGGGATGTACTTGGTCTGCAGTAGTGTTTAGGTAGGTGGTACATGTCACGTGTTCACATGAATGGCAGGACCGGAGGTTTTACAGCAGAAAGTTTCCCAAAGCATCACACTGCCGCTGCCGGCTTCCCATAATGCATCCTGGTGCCATGTCTTCCCCAGGTTTGCTCCTCTCCTCTTTCTGCATCATCTCTCTATTCTCTACTTTTCTCTTCTCTCCCTCTCCCGTCTTTAAAGTTTCTCTCATAACATCCTTTACCTCTAATGTCACCCTTTCCTCATTATAATCTTCTAATTGGCCCTTCCACCTTATCCCTCTGGCTCTCCTTTCACCTCTTCTCCTCCTTTTTGCTTCACTCATCCTCATCATTTTTTTCTTCATTCGTCTCCCCCTCTCCTTCTGTACAGGAGCCCTACCTCCAGGCAGTTTGCGAGTGCTGCACTTACCGTTTGGACCCTTACAACCCTGTCCGTTTTCTCAGCCTGCAGTGTGAGAGTGGAGAGAGTGAGCCAGTCGTCCTGCCCATCATACACAGCTGCGAATGCACCAGCTGCCAAGGTGGGGAATCATTTTTGTGACCAGGTGGATTTGCATGTGCATCACTCATTCAGTCAGTGTGAGGACCAAGCTTTTAAACATATGTAAATAAATGTTTGCACGACACATGTTTACACACTCCAGGCTCCCAGCAGGCACAAAGGGATAGAATGGAAATGCTAGGCATGTTCCAAACAGGTCAAATTAGGGAGGTTGATGAAAAATATACATATCTAGAAGCGCATTGCAGAATGTACTTCTAGTGCGCAGCACTATCAAAATGCTGATACAGCAATATAATAGACAACTTTTAAATGTATGAATTATACAGGAAAGAAAACTACTGGTACTTTGTAGTTGTTGTAAATATCAAGTGTGTTTTTACTTTGAAATATTGACAACATGATTAAAGAGTCACTTACATACTGATGTGCAGATCATATCGCAGTGTGTCTAATTTAAAGTTAAGGAAACAACTTAAACATTATTATACAAATCTCAGATAAATCAGATTTAAGGCATTCAATTCTACTTAATAAATGTATCTATATGTTGTTGAACTGACTTGGATTTTGATTTATCATTATGTTCATATTATGACCAACAGATAATTACACCAACAGACCACTGATAATTCTCAATAACTTACATTTTCCCATCTATCAACATTTTGAGCTCACTGCCTCTCAAGAATGCAGTTATTCTTCACTGAAAATGAATTTATGAACAGAATGGGGTTTGAAAAGTGTGAAAAAGTTTGTTCAGATTTGGACTAGGGGAGTTCTTGCTCTGACAACAGCTCCTATTAAACATTAAGCTAGCTTTAAAGAACTGAGAAATCCATCCCTGTGTCCAGTCAACCATTTAATCAAGTTCAATTATCCAGTCAGAACAGGACCCTGCTGTGTTTAAGCAGCTTTCAAGTTTATTGCATGTTTGGGTGACACCCCCGATCAGTGGTCAAAATCACCAATGGAGCAGAAGCCTACAAAAAAAGTAGTGCAGATGGCACATGAGGCGGCAGGACATTTTATTTATATAGCGCCATATCACACGTTTTCATATAGAGCAGGTCAAGATGTGATTGCGTTCCCACTGTCCTTAATGGTATTATTTATTGGATTTTATTTCATTTTTTTTACTCTGTGCTTCTTATTACTTGTATTTATTCTATTTGTTGTGTACAGCTGTTGTTGTTTTTAAATGTGCTCTATAAATAAATTTGACTTGACTTGACTTGACAAGATCAACTCTTATATTTACGAAGACCCAACATTCCCACCATGAGCAGCAGTAGGTGACAATGGCAAGAAAAAACTCCCTTTTAACAGGTAGAAACCTCGAGCAGAACCAGGCTCTGGTTGGGCGCTCATCTGCCTCGACTGGTTGGGTTGAAAGGTGGGAGGTAGCAGAAGAGACATCAGGAGGAAGAAGAACATACAGTAGTACAGTACAGTTCTACATAGAGATGTAAAGTAATAGATGTGGTCATGTATTGATGTTAATATTAATACATATAATGCTAATAACAGTTTAACAATAGAAATCCTAATAATGATAGCAATAACAATAATAGAAACAACGGCTGTTGAGCAGGAACACAGGGGCAGCAGGTGCAATCATATATCCAAACTCTACAGCTCTGGAGCCAGAAATAACTGCAGAAAGCTTCAGAAGGAGAGGGGGGGATAAATAGGGAGAGAGAAAGGGGAGAGAAAGCACACAACTGGGGGAAGAAGTTGAATTAGTTACAAGCATTAATGGGATATGGAAAGGTAGAGTGGAGAGAGGAGCTCAGTGTGTCCTAGGAAGTCTCCTGGCAGTCTCGGCCTATAGCAGCATAACTAAGGGGTGCCTCAGGGTTCAGGTACTATGAGCTCTTTGAGATATGATGGTGCCTGACCATTAAGTGCTTGAAGGTGAGGAGAAGGATTTTAAATAAAATTCTGGATTTTACATGGAGCCAGTGTAGAGAACCTAATATTGGAGAAATATGATCCCTTTTCCTTGTTCTTGTCAGTAAACATGCTGCAGCGTTCTGGATCAGCTGGAGAGTCTTAAGGGACTTATTGGGGCAGCTTGATAATAGAGAGTTGCAATACTCCAGCCTAGACTCAACAAATCAGTCTTTGTGCTTCTTTTTGAGACAGGATTTGGGATTTGGGAGTTTAAGGACATATCCTGATCAAAGATGACTCCAAGATTTTTTACGGTGTCGCTGGAGGCCAGGGCAATGCTACCTAGAGAAACTATGTCTTTAGATGTAGAGTTGTTTCGGAGGTGTTCAGGGCCAAGAAAAATAACTTCCGTTTTATCTGAGTTTAACATAAGAAAATTGCAGGTCATCCAGGTTTTTATGTCCTTGAAGCATACTTGAAGCTTAGCTAATTGATTGGTTTCGTGTGGCCTGATCAATAAATATAATTGGGTATCATCTGCTTAACAATGAAAATGTATGGAGTGCTTCCTAATAATATTGCCTACACGAAGCATATATAAGGTGAATAGAATTGGTCCAAGAACATAACCTTGTGGAACTCCGTGACTAACTTTGGTGTGCGTAGAGGATTCATCATTAACGTGTACAAACTGATATTGATCTGATAAATAGGATTTAAACCAGGTTAGTGCGGTGCCTTTAATGCCAATGAAATGTTATAGTCTCTGTAATAGAATGTGATGGTCAATGGTATCAAATGTGGCACTAAGATCTAATAGGACGAGTACAGAGACAAGTCCTTTGTCTGATACAATTAGGTCATTTGTAACTTTCACCAGTGCTGTCTCTGTGCTATGATGCAGTCTAAATCCTGACTGAAAGTCCTCAAATAGGTTATTGTGGTGTAGAAAGTTACACAACTGCTTGGTGACTGCTTTCTCAAGGATCTTGGAGAGAAAAGGAGAGTTAGATATAGGTCTATAATTTAATAAAAAAGAGACTGCTTTTTAAGAAGAGGTTTAATTACAGCTACTTTAAAGGACTGTGGCACATAGCCTTTTAATAAGGACAGATTGAACATATCTAGTAAATAGGTGCTAACTAAGGGTAAAACATCTTTAAGCAGCCTAGTTGGGACAGGGTCTAAGAGAAGAAGAAATCATTGAAGTTAGTTGATTAAGGTTGATGGGAGAAAAGCAGTCTAAATGTATATCAGGTTTTACAGATGTTTAGATGATTCCTGTGTTTGAAGAACAAGAAGTTTGATTAGTAGGCTTGAGTCAAAGATGGCTGCAACTCCACATCCTCGGCCTGTGCCTCGAGGGATGTGAGTATTAAGGTGACTGGGGGGAGTGGATTTATTTAGGCTAACATATTCATCATGACACAGCCAGGTTTCAGTGAGGCAGAATAAATCAATATTGTAATCTGATATTAGATCATTTACTAGAACAGCTTTAGATGACAGAGATCTGATGTTTAAGAGTCCACATTTAATTGTCCTATTTTGTTTCATTGCTGCAGTGGTGGATTTTTATGTGCAACTCCTCTTCTATTTACTTTTGATTTAAATAATTTAAGTGGTGAGGGACAAGACACCCCCTCTGTGGAGTTTAGGGTGAGTAACTGCTCTAATGGAAGCGCAGAGAAGCGTGTAGGACTGAAACTATGCCTCCTGATCTGGAACATAGACTGTATTAAGTCTTTGGTCTGAACTCTGTTGGCATGGCGTTGGGCCACGAATAAACTCGGCCAGATTTCTAGATATGAGAGCGGCCCCATCCAAAGTGGGATGAATGCCATCTCTCCAAATCAGACCAGGTCTTCTCCAGAAAGTCCGCCAATTATCTACAAAGCCGACATCATTACCTGGACACACCTGGACAACCAGCGGTGGAATGATGACATGCAGCTATACATGTCATAGCTAATATTAGGTAGGGGGTAGGTAGTCCAACATTGTCTTTGCATACGTACACACCGACTCAATATCAATTTTCGGGACCTCCAATTGGCGAAATCAGGTATCATTACCGCTGATGTGAATAACAATCTTATCATATTTACGTTTATCCTCAGCCAGCAGTTTTAAATATTTGCTGCACTTGCTTAAGATTCACTGAAAAGTCCTTCAAATGTAAAATTTCTCCATTTCCAATAAAAATAGCTAGTTATTATATATTAGTTATTACACTCACAAATCCCTGAGTTGTAATTGGATACATGGCTGTTCCGAGGGGAATGATGAGTGGTATTACAGGCTGGCTGGAGACTCTACTCTTCTCTAGAATGGGAGTGTTTCCTGGTCCTCTCTTTCTAACCAGTGTACAAGACTCATTCCAATGCTCTTTTACTTCTCATGCCAAATTTGTTTGCGCATAAAATTAGCTGACATTGACACTTACTAGTAACACACAGCAACATTAGCTGCTACTAAATGTGTACTAATATCGCTAATGCTGTAATCAAGTACAAAGTATTTGCTTTCTGTAGATTACAACATGTCTGATACACGTTGGTAAAACTCTTAATGAGCATAATTACTGTCCTTAATTACTAACTTTTCCAACCTTCACATGGCTCATGTGTTGGCTCCTCTGTTCTCTTGTCTCACTAGCCCCTGTCTTTTTTCTGATTACAAGTAACAAGCAATGATATGAACAAAATGTCAGGACGGACAATCTTATGCCCTCTGGGTTAGGTTGTGAGCTAGCCACACTACTCTTTGAATTTCAATTAACCCCCATAGAAGGCAGCTCAGTAAGAGGTTGTGAAGCTCAACCATCATGTCTGTGTCTTTGTCTCTCAATACAATTTCTCAACTTTCCATTAATGCTAGGGTGACATACACACGCACAAACACACACATACACAGATTCACACACGCACATACACTTTAAATTTAGTAAAACACGCGTTTGCCTTTGCCCACTATGAATACGTTTCCCACCTCTGAAGCAATTTTGTGCTAATCCATTCATCAATATGGCTGATTGGCTTGGTTAATTGGATGTAGCCACATACGACAGAGAACATCCCCCCAGCTCATATTCCCTTCCAGCACTACACTTGCGGACATCACATCTGAAAGATTTGGTCATTACGCTGATCAATCTTTGATAGTGTGTGGCTGCTCTTACACACACACACTCACACACTTACACATATTAATTGCCACTACGATTACAGACACAAGACTTGACATGACTTAATGGATGACTTACGTGATTTTTCAACTGCTGTTGGGGTTTTGTTGATATCATAAATGCATTTCATATCATTTGCTGTGCATTTCATTAAATAGATTTTTTAATATAGTTCAAATATGGAAACTCTCTGAATATATCAAGTCATGCTGTTCAGACACCTGAACAGATTAAATTAATTCCGAATGAAGATAAAATGCTCGACACTCGATCGCTATTTTTTTCTCCTGCAGAGGAAGCAGTTTTCTGTTTGATGCATGTGTTACAGAGAATAACAGTGAAGTAATGATTCCATCCATTGCTTCTCTTCTTCACAGGAGGTGACCTGTCCAGACGCTGAGCGAGTATGTTGAGTGTGTCTGTGAGATGAGTGTGAATGTGTGAATGCACTGGAGAGACCGAGAGCAGGATGAGAATGAACAGCAAGCCAAGTGAGAGTGCCACAGTGAAAGCCAGCAGGGTGGTGGATGGATGGATGGCTGAATGAGGCCTTGTTGATATACATATTGTTCTGTTGTCCTTAGTCATCATATGACTGGATAATACTGCTGATTGTAGAGTTCCTGTTCTGAAACGTTGTTTATCCTTCAGTCTGTACAGCCTTTTTTTCTACTGTATATTTATAGCAATATTAAAGGACCTATGATACAATCCAAGTAAGACCTATTATACATTAAAACATGTTTAACTTTTTAACTGTTTTAAGAAAATGGATATGTACCAGCAGTGTTCTTTAAGTTTGAGTTTACTGTAACTGGTTATTCTTACATATTGCCATTTACAGTACAATTCTTGACTGATCAATAAACATTTATGGAGAATGTCCTTCTTATTAAGAATCTTTTTCATGATCAGTTGTTTTAAAAAGTGTCCATGGCTTATTCTATCACTTTGAACAGAATATACAGTGACCAACAGAATGTGGCTGAACTCCCTGTCCCTCATTTTCTCCCTATTCTTTCTCCTGCAGAGGAAGCGGGATAAGTCTTTCCACTGAATCCTTTCTTATCTGACCATTATTTATTAGGGCCCGAGCACTAACAGTGCAAGGACCCTATTGAATTGCAAGGAATTCTTATTATAATTTTTCTTGCGCGTCATTGGAGGCCAAAACGGGGGTCTAGACGTGCTCGAAAACTCTTGAAAATTTGCACACGCGTCGGGCTGGGCGAAAATGCGGATCTGATAATGGTTCGGAGAACCGGGCGGGGTATAGCGCCACCTACAGTTTTAAAATCGAAAGCCCCCTCCTTTAACTTTGAGCTAAATTCACCAAAATCTGTGGACTGGTGTATCTTGTCCTGACCTAAATATAAGCCATTTGGACCCCGACTCTAAACCCACCACGAACTGAGTTATTAATACTTTTATGTCCATATTTTGCATTTTCAACACTTTGTTCTGACCTCAATTGCTCCATAAGTGTACATCGGATCGGCTTCAAATCTTCCACAAGTCAAGTAAAGGCATTGACCAACAAATTAAAGTTTTAAAAAATCGTTTTCACCACAGGGTGAGAAAGTTATGGGGCCGGGAATATACGTGTTTCGCCGCCATACAGGAAGTAGTTTATAACTCGGCCGTACATTGTCCGACAGGCCCCAAACTGACCAAGTTTGTTGCCCCCCCCGCCCTGAACACATATTCATGCATATTTCCAGTCACACTCATAGCGCCACCTGTTGGCAGCAGGAAGTGACACGTTTCATAGTCTGAGGTGGATCTCGGAGTTGGTTGAGCAGATCCACCTCAAAGTCACTACGCAGAGTCTAAACATGTGGGTGAAGGTTCTCAGAGAAATCTGTGCGTTTTCA
>JAVQJD010089954.1:0-10877 GCA_036023655.1 Nannoperca australis | reverse complement strand
TTTCTTTAAAGTTAAGACTAGTTTAAAGTCATCTTCATTGAAAAGTACAGTGCTTTTCCTTCAAAAATAAGGACATTTCAATGTGACCCCAAACTTTTGAACGGTAGTGTATGTTTATGTATAAAGACTATGAGAATAAAATATTGGCATTTAAACTGCTTCTCACCAAAATCTGCTTACATAAGCTCATAACAAGCAGCTCATTAAGTGGCAGTGGGCTCCTGAGCTCCAGTACAACTGCTCTCGTTTCAAAGCAACATTTCAAATGATAATACATTATGATTAATATGCTGCTTTTTAAAAATTAGAAGACAAATGTGAAAATGGAGAGCGTCCTGCCTGATCAGCATAGAAACATGCTTTATTGATGCCATCAGTGCTCTATTGGACACACTGTGCTAAGTGAAAGACATTTCCTGAACATAAAGGGGTGTTGACTTTGCCTACAGCACAATTCAGCAAAGGAATTGTGTTTAAAAATCTATGTAAGGTTTGGAGTGACCTGTTAGACAGCGCTCTCCACCACTTCCAAGCACCTTGGATGTTGAGTGGATTAAAAACCCATCATAAAATACACTTCTTGAAGTTGTGTAAGTATATTTTATCTCACCTACACTACCTTTTGTGATCCTTCTGGATCAAATACAGAATACAGCAATACATTTTAAATTTAAAAAGGTTTGCATTAGGCTTTAGCACACAGCAAACAATGGGTAAAACTGAGTGGTGACGATCTTAGTGAGTCATCTTCAAAAGAATTGTCCCTTTCATATCAACAATGATCTTACATAAAACTATCAAAGCTTTTTGCTCTTTGATCCCACCATAGACTCACTCAAAGAAATGTAGCAAACAGTGAAGCCTTTAGAACAGGACAGAGCCAAGATCTTTGATTTTGCTTTCAGTATATATGTCTGATGCTGCTCCCTTCAAATCCACAGAGGCCAGAAAGTAGTCAGCTAAGCCCTATGCAGTGTTATCTAACGGTTTCCTCTGGTGTTCACCCTACATCTGGAGACAAGAGGGGGAAGATGAATATGTCAACATTTTCACGTACTTCAAGTACTTTACATTCCAGTTATTAAAGCCAAAGCTTCAGAACAAGAACGAAGTGCTGTGTGTGAGCGTACGTTAAGGCAACAAATACCAATTCTTGAGATTGTTTCATTTGACATGTTTCCCCTACAGGAGCTGGAATCAAACATGCAGCCATGTTTGTCCTCAGTGCACATAAAGAGGCTGTGATGTGTGTGTGTGTGTGTATGTCAGGGGAGCACACGCTGAATGAAAGGAGTACAAGATGTGGTCATGTGAGCCCTTGCTGCATAATGGGATGCAACTTGAGGTCACCATTGTACCTGTCAAAGCTGAGCAGGAAGGTTAAAGTGTCTAAGTGAATGCATGATTGGTCACATACGTCCCAGTGGCAGGGTGAGCATGTGTAGAGCTGGTGGTATTGGTGCAATATTGAAGAGACTGAAGCAGGCACTTGCTGAGAAGTTGGCTCAGCCTGCTTTGCATTCCACAGAGATTCACTGCTGCTGCCGGATTCTTCCCTAAAGGGCTGGATAACCGAGGTGTTGCACCCTCACATCTGCCTGGCAGTGATGGTACAGGTTCCTCCCAGATCATCTTTATAGTCCACAATTGGCTGGTAAGAGTCTACAACCATACCTGCTCTAGGAGGCTTCTCTGTACACAGGGGTGCTTTGATTTAAATGCTGATGTGAGCGTGCCCACTCGTGTTAAAACCACAATGATAACATGCTGATGTTTAGAGGGTCATGTTACCATGGTCACCATCTTTGTTTAGTGTATTTAAGGAAGGGAACGTGAATGTCTGTAACAAATCAAACTCCAACAGTTGTTGAGACATTTAGCTCTGAACCAGAAATGTCTTCATGGTTGTGCTACAGATGAGAAGTCATGTGTCAAAAGCTCCTTCAGGAACCATGAACACCACTTTTTATTCAAAACTCAAACTACTGCTTGTAAAATATTCAATTCAATCTGTTGTGACTGATCTGAAATCAGAATTCAGTGTACATGCCTTGTACTGCAGAGGGAGGCGCTTATACAATATTTAGTCACTGTGAATTAATGCAACATCAAACACCATTACCTTGTTGTGGACGAATAATCATTACATCAAACCAGCTGAGAAGTTTTTACACCATGGATGGAAAATCTTGAATAAATGTAAATTTTGTAAACTTTTACAAAATGAACCCTGTGACCTGGAACTTTACGGCAAGAAATCTTCAAGAAAGTCACAAGTTAGCTCATCACTCACATGAGGCAGCGGAGGCACTGCGAATCAAGGAACCACATCAGTTCCACAGTGTAGTATAGATACGGGCTCTATGGGTTGAGGTCGAAATAAGTGGAAGAAATTGAAAGTGGATTTCTTGTGACAGCACTAATGTGGAGAGATGATTCAAAACTTTGACCTTCCCAGTGGTGCTAGATGAAAATATAGGGGATCACTAAAGACGCAAGGATTTATCCTCAGAGGATCTTAAACAGAATGAAAGTTCATGGCCATCCATACAACACAATAGTGGTCGTGATACAACTGACAGACCAAGTGAACCATCAGTGTGACTGACATTGTTGATCCTTGAGTCCCGAGCTTTTATTCCTTCATCCGTTGCTTCTTTCTCTACCTTACCCTTCAACTCCCCTGGTGTCATCCGGTTGCCTTCCTCTCTATTTTCAGATGCTCACTTCCTCCATCCCTCCCTCCCTCCCTCCCCATGCATTGCAGCAGTGGGGAAATCCCTTGAAGATGGCGCTCCATCAGTAATGATTTTCTGCTCAGCTGAGCAATAAAAGGTACAGATGCACTCACTCTACCTTGCTCTCCCCAACTCATTCCCTCTCTCTGTAAACCCCATCTTCCATCCCTCAACGCATCTCATTAAAGTTTTAAAGCCAAGGTAAGCTGGCACATCAGTGAATCCCTCCATCCGCCCACTCTAACTCTGCCAAACTCCGCCCCATCCCTTCCCCACTTTCTCACAGTGTCTCACTCTGGGGCTGCGTGAAATTAAGGAGAAGACAGCTTGGCATGTCTTTATTTAGAAAATAATAAGCATACGGGAGAGACAGCCACAAGCTACAGGAAGATCAGGATGAGAAGAAGAAGTGGTGAGAAGGAGACTCGTGAAGAGGGCAGGTTTACGTAGACGCAGGCCACAGCTGGTATGTTTAATCTGGAGGGGAGGTTTCTCTACCACTGGGACGCTTCTCAATCAAAATGTTGTTCTCTACCAAACATGGCAGCAGCATACAATGTCTGCATTATGGTCATTTCTATAGTTAGAATAAGCTACTAGTCATACCAGACCAAGAAAAGTTGTACCAGGAAACAGAAAGTGTGTATTACTGCGTATGAATTCAACCTTTTAGAGGAAGAATGTTATTTTTTCTTTCAAAAGATACATATTTTAATTTATTTGTTTTTATTTGTGGCACACATCTTTAATAGAAATATAACACAAACTAACCTTTTTTCCCCTTCTCTTTTTGATGAATCTGTATTTATTCAATTTATTTTACATTGTTTTCTTTCCACGTTTAAATAAAGATTGAGGCATTTCTGTTCATGTAACATTTATGCTAAATGAGCCCATCAAACTCAAGTATGTGAGGAAGTGTCATATATAATGCATATCATGTATACAGTAATACATAACTTAATATCCCCCAATTTATTACTGACCAACCAGTTAAATTCATTTAAACAAACCACTGAAGGTTGACCTTACCGGGTCATTAATAGAAGGGACGAGTCCCAACTTTCCCCTGCAAGCCACAACATCCATTTTTGGAGGCAGAGGGTGTTAAGGAACAGTTCAGTCAATATTACCCAGCAGGCTTTAAGCAACTTAAATGAAATGTTGGTAAGGGATATCAATATTAATGGCATAATACTGAAACCTCATTATGCTGAAGGTCGTGGCGCGATGTGGATTCAGAGCGCAGGAAGATAAACAAAACTTTTCAACATTTTTGGCAGAGCAGAAACATTCGGCCAGCTGTAGGACACCTCCTGAAGGCAACCTGTCACTCTCACTTACAAACTTTACAAAAACACGTATCTTTTGGGGAAATCACCTCTTTGACTTTTAGTGTGTGCAAAGTGAATTAAGGCATTACGATGCAAAAGAAAAAATGTGTGGGTAAGTAATGGTTTATGGGAGATCCACTGCAGAGAGAAATTGTATCTGGGCAGGGAGTGTAGTGCATGGAAGATGAGGTGCTCGCATGCATTTAATCACGTAACAAAACATCTCTGTAAAGCCAGCGGGTGAAGATTGTGTGTGTGATTGTGTCTACTAAAGTAAAGAAGATAGAAGTCACACTAGCTTTGCTGCTGCCTTACTGTGTAAAACCGATACAACCAAAATGCAATTAACAAATAACGCCTCCACTCTGACACACAATCAACTAAATACAGTAGGAAAAGCACAGGTGTTCTATTCAAGCATCCCAGTAAGCCATGACTGTGTGCCAGCATGAACAATACCAGGACCCTGAAATCAAGGCAGCTACATGGAATTCAGCCATTATTCATTTTATTATTTACACCTGTGCTTTTCCTACTGTGACATGTAAAAAAATGTCAAAAGACCTGTAGAACCGAAGGATCAAAGAAGTCTGTTGCTTCTCCATCTCCAGATATCAGAAAAGGTTTTTAAATCATTTGAAAAATGTACAAAAGTAAGAGATTACAAAGCTTTCTTTTAAAGTATTATACAAACGTTTGTGATGTAGAGACAACTCATAGGGCTGAGTTACTAGTGACTAATTAGTCGGATTTCTGTCAGTTGTTATTAGCTAAATGCAATTTAGCAAGCTAGCTAGCTTGTTCACTAGCTGAACAGTAAGTTCGCAGTTTAGTCAAGGAGACAAATAAATAATTTCACCGTTTTCTTCTACCTAAGTCAGTCCTTTTTTCATTTGACAAATTGTTAAAGCCTCAGTGTATAATCTTGTCTTAGCAGCCAAGTAATAAACGTCAAACTAGCAACGTTAGCTGACTTCTTGATTTGAATTAGAAAATACAGTATCTGATCAAATAATAAGTAAAGACTAAGAATCTGACCAAGCATTCAAAGCAAATTTCGATACTCAAAAAGAGGCTTGATACCAAACCTTAAATACAATCGCCTAATTAACCTCTCTGATCATTTC
Source organism: Nannoperca australis (assembly GCA_036023655.1). NCBI lineage: Eukaryota > Metazoa > Chordata > Actinopteri > Centrarchiformes > Percichthyidae > Nannoperca > Nannoperca australis. The sequence continues at coordinate 5,678 of JAVQJD010089954.1, read as the reverse complement.
TCACTTCTGTCAGAAACAACCACCCCTACATACAGGATGTAGATTACAGTAGATGTATGTGTAGAACAAATGAAATCTCTGTGTGTGTTGACAGGGTATCGGAGGTGATGCAATCCCCTTTGCCTGGGTGTGCAAGCCCCACATGCTCAGTGTGCCCCCCCCCCACACACACACACAACTGATGCAACCCGCGTGCTCCTGTGGTTGAGCTAGCAGCTCCATCAGTGTGATTTCCTCTGAATGATGCATTGTGCTGCATTCACATCAGTCCACTGTATCAGCCAAGTCTCCCAAATGAACACATTTTGCCTGAATATCTTTCACCTATTTTAGTGAAGCGCACTCCGCAGGGATCATCATCCTCGCATCGCTGTGGATGATGTCGGTTTACATTTTTCATCACAGCTGAATATTTCTCATCACAGCTGAATACTGAGCAGGGTCGGAGCTCGGAGGAATGTCTGCTCTCTGCACATAACACATCATTGTGTCCTCTGAGTGTCCAAGCAGTGATCCAACCTGCCACTAACAGGCTTAACAAATTCATGACTGGCACACAATCTGCAGCATGGTCAAAGGCAAAACATGCGATGCTAACAGAAATAAAAAGCATTGTTGAGCAGAAAATGAATCCACTATTTTAAAATAACTTTAATAATACATTTTTACCAATAATCTTTTAAACATTTTCCATAATATTTTAACCCCATTTCCACGACTTTTTTCAATGCAGCATAGCGATCAAAGGGCACAATAATGAGGCTCTTACTCGAGTGAGCTATGCCCTAAGACAGGCAATGTAGCAAAAATGTAGCATGGCGTGAAATATGTGCCGACGCTAGCGGTCTATAGAGCGGTCTTATGGTTGTCTTGACGCTTTTTCCCTTTAGCATGGCTGAGCAGAGTGTTCACGCGTGTTCTAAAGCCAAACATTATTTTACACGCATTGCCAGGATATTTTGCAGATAAGCAAATAACACTCATAACACATTCCTTCCACCAACTAGCTGCATACAGCAGCGTGTATCACAAGATACTGGTGACGTTTAATGGTCACGCAGCAGCGCTAGATTATATTAATAAATGATATATTGGTAATACAGGGAATGTATTTAATGTAATGTTAGACTTGTTTTCTGATTTTTATGAACATAATGCATATTCAAAACTTTTTCTAAATGATTCGGTTAATTCCTTGACATTCAGTTTTTATTAAGAATTTCATGGCCATGAGAACAGTTAACGGTTAGGCAACAATAAGCTTCCCCATTACCATCTGGAATTCTTCCATTCTGACTCTGAATGCGTGGTAAGACACTGTGTTGTGGCAGAGAGAAGGGAAAGAAAGTGCGAGAGAAACATTACCACCGGAGGGCGATCTTGATGGGCGTGGTCAGGCAGGAGGTGAAGAGGTCGGCCGGGAGGTCGGGGTTCATGGGCAGCAGCTCGCTGGCCTCGCACGCAGCCAGCTGGATGCAGTTCTTCATGGAGGGCGGCAGGGGCATCTGGGCAAGTGGGTGGCTGGGATTGATGGCGGCCACCTGAACAGACAAAACACGACAGCGCTTGTTTACATCCAAAGACCACAGGAGACATTTTATTCCACAGCGAGTAACAATCTGGGCTTCAGACCCAAATTATTGAACTAACCTCTTGTCTGGGGAAACAAGAGAAGAGGAGTTTGGTGACAAACTGGTGAATTTAAAAGAGGTGAAACAGCATCCCTTTGTGACTGACACATTTGTTGACGCACATTTTCTAAATGGCAGCAGCTTTGCTCAGAGCTATTTATTGATAAATGGTTAAAGTCTTTCACTTTGACAGTGCTGACTGCTTGATGGTTTTCATTGTTTGCTCTGGTGTTATAGTAGCCAGAGAATAAAATCAGCATCGTCACAAAGTCCCGGTATTGTGGCGCTACTAGACGCAGTTCATATACAGACGACACAAGCAAGGTGAGCGGACGACAGAAGCAGAGCGAAGACGACCAGATAAGACACGAAAAGAAAGGTCAGAGACGGACAAAGAGTAGCAGCTGCGGACCGACACAGAAAGATACATAGTGAAGAAAGGCGGCGCAGAGAATAAAGACAACTTAGATAAGAAGGAGACCTCTTTGGCATCTCTTTACTTGAAGTAAAGAAAAAAAGAACAGGTGAAGGCATTAGTACCCTGTTACCACCAACACAGGCCTGTTGTCATTATTGTTGCAAGCTGTTGGAATTTGTCAGATTTGGCATCATCTCAACGCTCTCCCAGAAAACTTTTCTACAATTCACTTGATCACAAGTTTGTCAACTTTCGGGCAGCGGACTTCACGAAGACCAGGAATACATCCATTTATCCCCCCAGGGGGAGCTCATCCTCATTTAGAAACATTGTATTTATTATGGGCTGAACCTTGTCCACCGCAGAGATGTTGTCTTCATAAGCTGCTGTGTTGGGAAAACACAGGAAGAAAATGATGAGCAATAAAACTTTGCATAAAAAGAGAAGGAAAATTTAATTGCAGAAGATACCAATCGGTGCTTGTGCTTTCAGGCAAAACACAAGAATTGACGCCCTGCCTGAGACATTTTGAGAACGTAATGATAATGTGATAGTTTATTGATCCCAGTGAGGAAATGTTCCTCTTGTTTGCCCCCTCAGCAGGCGGTCTCCAGTGGTAAACAATCCTCCTGTCTATTCTGAAAACAGAATTATCATGTTGTTTCCACACTCCTCGACAGCTCCGTCGATACCCGCAGATCTAAAAAATAGACGAGGTCTGCGTATGATGTAAAACTTTAATTATATTTGGAGCTCCCGACTATTTATGTGCTCATTGTGCTGTTGTACTGTTGATTTGTTTGCTGGGAGTTCCATACGGTTTCTGTCTTTTGCTGAGTAGACTTTAATGAGCTGTGGGTCTTTATGGAGGCAGCAATCCAAGACTTCCCTTTATCATCGCAGACTGCTACAAGTTGCTGCTTTCATTTGCAGCTCTGCCTAATTTTTGTAGGAAATTAGGGCGGGAGATCATCATTATTATCTCCTCTTTTCTGCAAAACACAAGCCTGTTGCTCCTCCTTCAGTGACTGAACACTTTAACATCACAGTTTAACATCAGTTTCACTGGCTTTAATTTTGGAAGGACAAGAAAAATAAATAAAATAAAATGAAATAAAATAAAATTTAACCCGATCACACCTGCGGGAGTTAAGAAATTAGAGCCTTGAACTGAAACTGGGTAAAGAATCAAAGATTTTTGGATTAACTTCACTTAACACTTTTACAGTGATGACATTAAAGGAATACCACATTTTAAATTGGAATCCCTCTTGCATTTGTCTTAAACAGTAATTCACAGGTAAAATGAACATCTCACAATTTCCCTGTCAGGTAGGCAGCTATTAAAATTTGTCATCTAGTTAGTAAACTGATGGCAAGACAATGTGTCAATAAGTCAAGACAATATGTCGGATTCAGCCCATCGAGTGGCACAGATTTATTGACTGATCACATCAAACGTTTGCTTCATGGTAATGAGTCAGAGCAGCTTGTCAGCACATCAAATGGCGGGAAAAGACGACCCTTCTGAGTGGGAAGCGTCTGCGTCGAGCCTCGTTCCACTTTCTTGACGGCTTTTGCACCAAACACTTTGTCCGTCCAGGGAACAACCAAAACATTTATTTTCAGCCTTCGCCGCCGCTCCAGTCACAGCTTCGGAGGAACTGGACTCGATATCTGGCCGTCAATTTGGGGTGTTATTTGGAATTTATTGATTCTGCTTCTGTCTTTGAACAAATCCATTACAGTTCTTGGCGTATTGTTTGAGTTTGCAAATTTGCAACCAGTTCCAATGCAGAAAGAGTTTGCAAAACTCAGCCCTACCAATGACGCTTCATCCAATTTCAGTTTGATCTGAAACATTCGTGTGGGATGCATAAATAGACAGTGATCATATATTGCCCAACTGGCCTCACTCACTGTAGATAAGCACGTCGGTATAAATTGCAAAATGTTACCGAAAGACCTCTTGAAGAGCTGCAGACACCCTAAACAGCTGTTTACTGCAGCGGAAGATGTTGCTTCAAGTGCAAAAACTCTTTCTGTGTTTGCAAACACTTTGTGGGCTACAGGCACGAAGGCTGAGCAGGAGGAGTGTCTGGCACCAAGTGTTGGGACACACTAAAAGCTCAGACAATCAGTCTACATTGTCAAAAGAACACAAGCATGCATAAATAAGGTGTAAGAATATACACAAACCCAGCAGTGATACGTCAGAGCTGGTGAATGAAAGCTTCTCCAGGGGCCTTGCAGCTTATTGTGTGCTGCAGCTCGGCATCTGATGCAAGTTGGGTTAAACCCACACGACCCGAGGCGAGCACTGAGGGGACGTGCCAGTCTTTCTGCGCCCGGAGGGTGAGCCGAGTCAATTAGCGGATGAGACAAGAAAACAACTACAACAAATGATGCAGCAGGCTGCCTGGGAAACAAAACGGCAACAAATACAATTCTGACTGTAAGGCAAGAAAAATGTACTTGGGGGAAAAAAAGCAACAAAAAAAGATAGCATCTTAATTTTTTTTATAAAACTGCCACGCCCTAATTCGAAATTTCAGTTAAGCAAGTTATGCAACAAAAAAAAGGCTTGTGATGAGGCACTGTAGATTTATGTAATGCATCCCTGCTCCTGTATGTACTGCGCAGCCTTCCTGCTCTCTGCTAGTCCAATAACTCATTAGCTGACTCTATAATAAGCAGTGGAAGAAAGTCAGCAGCCGCTGAAGCTCGGATCTCAGCGTGAGACATTATGCATTTACAGAGCCTCTCTGTAAGGAGCTCTGAACACACGTGAATAAATCATGATATTAAAAATGTGGAAGGACTCTTAATTAATGGGGAAATGTATAACGGTTGTAATTTTGTGCATGCGGTTTTCTTTTCTATCAACATGTAAATTTAATTTCTCTCTGAGATGCTTGCAGGCGTGAGTGGGTGCCCGATTGTTGCTGTGCAGATGGATCTGTGCCAATCTTCTTGTAACGTGATTCCTCTTCTCTCTCTAATGAGGAAGATGTCCCCTCGCTCACGGAGACAGATACCACAAACAAAGTGGCGTGCGTCTTCTAAAGCCTCTCGTTGTGTCGACCTAAGGAGAACATTGTCCTCCTGAAAGAAATGTGGAGGGAAGCGTGTGACGGCGTGCCGCGGTAATCCTAGCGGTAAATACAACAACATTGCCAGCAGAAGCTGATTAATGCCAAGCATCCGCTGTAATTATCACATTAGCATATTGTAATTTCACAAATTACCATGAAAATCACTGTGACAGCTTTCTTTTCTTTCTCTTCCACTGGAGATATCAGGGTACAATTTAATTGCTTAGAATTCCTTTTTTTAAAGTGACACTAATTTATGAGACTAATTCTACGCGGAGGGGGGGTCCAAATGTAAAAACACACAATCGCAACACAGGAGCGCAGTCGTGCACGTGCAACCAAAACTGCAACTCTAGTCAAGCAATACGATTTACAGCCGAGCATTAATTATTCATTAAACTTATAGAAGGAGCCGGTGGAGGCTTAATGTGAGCATCCTGGAAACGCCAGCAACACAAGCACCTAAACTATAATACACACACACACACACACACACACACACACACACACACACACACACACACACACACACAC
>JAVQJD010089947.1:0-13543 GCA_036023655.1 Nannoperca australis | reverse complement strand
TGCTCTGGCATTACAGAGGGCCTTCCTATAGATTTTAAGACTATCTAGCCAGGCTAAACGTGATTCTTCCAGTTTGGTGGAACGCCATTTCCTTTCAAGTTTTTGCGATGTTTGTTTTAAAAAACACAATTCAAAGTGGTAATTAAGCTTATAGACGTATCTTATAAGTACAAGGCTTCAGTGCTTCAATTATTCTGTGTTATCGGATGATGTTAGGATACAAAACTCTTTGAAATGGTTTTAACTGTGCTTGCAAGAAGCTGACACAGATAAGTCACTCCATTGAGAAAGTATTTCTCATGTAAAAAGAGCTCTTCTCACAATCTGCACACTGAGATCCACAGGATTTTCATGGTGATGCCATTTTCCAAGACAACTGATAGGTCAGTTGGCGGTGCTTTTATACTTGTTTATCTGTTATTTCAAACATCACCTGCTCCGGAGCAGCAAGTTACCATGGCAGTTTACCCCAGTAAGAAGTTAACCACTGTCGTAGTACTGAAAACCCAGAGCTAAACCTGAAGTTACCTTGTTAACCTCAAATCCTGTGCCATAGCACAGGCCTCTGCATTTGTTAATTGGCTGGGGCGGCAAGAGCCATTTGTTCCTATATTCCCTTTGCCAACCTTTCACCTATAGGTGGCACTGCTGTTTTTAAAAACAAAACTAAAAACTGGCTCTAAGAATCCTGATGCTAATTCTGTGTGACACTGAAAGGATTAGTCAACTCACCAACAGGTCGATTGACAGGATTGACAGCTTTCAGTGGAATTAGCTCCTTTTCATTTTCACCCCTTATCCTAAGAGCGTTAGGTGGCCGCTGCTGACAGCCACCTTTTAGAGAAAGACAGAGTTTCTGAGTTCCCTGGCCAGTGCTGCCTGTTGTAATTTGTACTGGTTTCACTGGCGTCTACAACAATACAGATGTCTGTGCACCTCTGCTGCTGAACCAGCTCGGACCTCCAGACTCCAGCAATAAGCCAGTGCGCTTCATCCCGCCAAAGCAATAAGCTAAACACGTCTCCCCTCGGAGCCTTATGCCTTAAAACCAATAAACCGAGAGCAAAGCATAATGAAATGGGTGATTCAGGGAGAGCATAAGCCAGAGTCCACAATCAATAAAGAGGAGAGATGCTTTTTCTCCTGACTTAAGTATTTGCAGTCTGGGACTCTAAACTTTGCAAGAAAAGCGATTGGCAAAAGGTGCACCTTATTTTATAATTATGCACCTTCTTTTATTTGCATTTAAAGTGGTAATATCAGATCCTTGTGTTATTATTTTTACTTGGTCTCCATCTTTGCTGCAATGAGGGTCCCTGCTGTTTCTGCACTGAACTCTCTGGGGATTTGTCAGTCAAACATTGTGGCTACTCCTCTTGTCTTCTTTCTTTTGGATTTTATGTTAAAGCAGGTTTAGGTAAAGTCATTTTAGCTTTATTTTCACAGCACACTGCTATAGTGACTTAGAAGTTATACCTTTTACCTACCAAAATAAGACATTACAATCTGAAACACAAGATGTGATAAATACATGTGAATTGAGTTGACAGAAGACTTAGAATAAAATGTAAACAATGAGGCTTTATTTTCAGCGGTGGAATAATCTACATTTGGAGCTGTAGTGAGCATGTGTGAGTGTCTTTGTTGAAGTAGCTTGTCACTCACTGTAACAGTGATGCTCATTGATGTGTTTTTAGTAGTTTCTAACATACGGCACAGAAGATACATTAATGAATAAACAGATAAGTAGGATAATTCATTTTTCATTCACTTAAACTGCATATTTTACACTCAAAACATATGATCAGCTGATCAATAGCTGATGCAATACTTAAATTATAAATAAATTAAACTACTCAAGCATTCATAAACTAGTTAAAGTAGTTAAAATGCTCCTTATGGATCATCATGCGTCACAAATAATAATACAATATAACACTGACACGGGGCATTCTTGCAAAATGTCTACTGTTCATTCTGATACTTACATTAACTTACATTCTTATGTACTTTCACTAATGACATATTTTGAATGATTATAATGGAGTATTTTTACCTTGTGGCATTGCCACTTTTAACGTAAAGCATATGCATACTTCTTCCACAGGAGGCTGTCAAATTATTTCACAAATTCAAATTGGATTAATAAAACAGCTTGGCAGGTTGTGTTTTGAGCTCAATGTTTTTTTATTACCGATAAAAAATGGAACATCATCAGTGAATCACAGCGCAGAAATCAGCTGTAACACACAATCTAACACCCAAATAAACCATATTGAGGCAGAGCGATAAAGCTTCCAGGTGGGCCAACATTTGAATCCATCACCAGGTAAAATCACTATATCCACCTGTCTCAGTGGGAGCCAACACACACAGTCAGAAAAGACATATTCAGCCATATAAAACAGTACAGATGGCAGACAGTGAGACAACGAGAGTGTAGTGATGCTGAAAGACCAAGAGGCTTCTACAGCTCCCAATGGCAGATTTTTCTGTTCTGGCTGTTTAGACTAAATCAGAAGAAAAAACATGAGCAACACTAGCGACAAGCTGACTGACTGTGTGTTTTAAGATGTAGTTCCTCTAATGGTCACTAGGAAATTTAGAGAACCGAAGCAACACCGTTTGTTCGAGGTAACCTCAGGTGCCATAACTTCTTGACGAAGGGTTCTTTATACAGTTTGTCTGAAAAGGTCCAAAATGTTCCTGTTGTCTTCTGGTCGTATTCTAACCTCAGTGTCCTCAGTGTCACGTTCTGGCAGCAGCTCTGTTCTTTGCTTCACTGTCTTTACACGCCAGGTCTATTTCAGCAAGACCACCTCTCAACTCTGAACACTTCAGATGCAAATGTATATAAATGACTATATTTATTGACAGGTCACATGTAATTAATATTTAACAATGCATTTTATTTCTTATTAACGAAAGGAGTTTTTTCTTGTTTAAATGACACCATGCTGTGTACAGTAAACTGAACTGAATGAAGTACAGCTGCAAACATATATGTATGCTAAATGACAGCATTCTGCAGACTAAAATAATGTTGATCATGTAGAGTGATAATGGAGAGACTGGTAAACATGATGGACAGAATATAATACAGCTGATGTTGTCTTTTATCTGAACGCATATCTAATTTATTCATTGGATGAGAGCTGATATGCTGTAGCTCGTAAAGCCCTGATAGCTGGGGTTTAGTAACCGGGGGGCTGTACATTTAAATCACTCTTGCACCTGAAAGATATTAGTATGCATTCAAGAAAAACTAATAAAAACAAGAGACCTTCATTCTCAGCAACACATGTACACACATCTACATGTATAGATTATTTTTTCACACATTTTCTTTTATTTAGACCTATTAGATCCACTATCGATGGCATGGTATGTCTTAAAAATGTCCATCTGAAATACAGCTGCTGGAATTGTATCCCATTAAAGCTGGAGTGCGGAACTTTTGTTCCCCCCTTCTGACAGTGAGAGTAATTACAAAAACACTGACATGCCTACAGGGGAGCTGGCTCAAATGTCCACAGTTCCAAGGCAATTACCATTTTTTAGGTAGAGTAAATGTAATGGCTACACAGCATTCTTCAAATATTTTACTTTTTTTGGGTTTTTCCTCCCGACTCCTAGTTGCTGTAGCCTATCCATCGACATTCTCGCCATTTAGAGAGAACTATCTGAAGTCTACGTAAATCATGTGATGAAAGCATTTTGAACTTCTGTTGATGCAACTGTCTCTCTACAGGGCTCTGGTTTTATTACTGGTGCTCACTGTGGGAATGTCACCAGAGACACTAGATTTAAAAACTATTATAGGTTTAACTGGCGGTGTCTTAATCAGCATTGTGTGAACTCTTCTGGCAACAACTTGAATGTAACAAACGTTCATTTATATATAAAACTTCTGCACTCACTCGCCCAGGTGAAGAAGAACTTTGTTTACCTGTAGCATTGTAGCATTAGCTGTTTACCTTAATATTCCACTGTTTACTGAGCAACTGTGAAGATGGAAGAGAGACTCACTGATCATTTTGGTGATTACTGTACATCAGCTGTTCAGCCGTCCACGAGGGAGCACAAAGATGTGAAATCAATGTGCAGTCGCTTGGCTTGTGTCTTCAAGCTGGGATTGCTGGTTTGCTGGTGTGTTGCTGCAACACCTAAATCAATGTGAAAACGGCCTTAGTTGTAGCATCTTCAGCAGCTCCCAGGAGACGTCTCCCAAAGTTGGAATGAAAATGATGCCCACATGTCACTTTACGTCTTCCTGCCTCTTAAACGTCAGATTCCCTCTGAATGCACAGTTAAAGTAGCTGCTCTGTTGAAGAGAAGTAAGATTATGTAAATACATGTCCATATTTTCCATGTACACGTGTGCTTGTGCATGTATTATGTATTGTGTATGTATTTCAACGTGAATTTCCATGTGCATGCATACTGTATTTGTATGAATATACTGTAGACAGGCTTGATAGCGCGTATCTGAAAATGTGTGCTGTTTCTGTTGCTGCTGCTGCACTGTAACCATCAGGAGAGAGAGAGAGACAGACAGAACAGCGACAGAGAAGGAGAGCAAGACAGGGGAAGGAGAAGAAGAGGTGAGATGAGAGACGGAGGGAAAAAGTCGACAAAGTCGAATCGAGTGAGAGAGAGAAAAGGTGTCAGGGAGGGAGAGAGATGGGATGACATCACAACGGATCGGTGAGGTAATGTCTGTGAGACAGAAGCTGAACAGATAGAGCAGACAGTTTTCAGGTCGGTTAGAGCTCCTGATACTGCTGCTCATAACGGCTCAAAATACAACTATACTTCTGCTTAAAAGGTCTGAAAATCTGTCATAAATACAAATGATGACTACAAACCACACTGCTCACTATTATAATGAGCCAGCCAGAGGTTCAGTGAAGCAAGCCTACTGGACATCTCACAGTAGGCACAGTCTCACATTATTACCCCTCACAGTTAATGGACCAGAGACAGTTAACTGATGCAGACTCATCTTTCTGGAAAACTCAGACTGTCCTGGATGGGCTTTCTATGTGATCTGACTGCTTCATCCTTATGTTATTGGAGCTGACATTGATTACGAGGTGCTAAAGCTAGTGTTGGTGTGTGCCAATTTTCCCCAATTCTCCCTCTGTGATGCCAGCACCCTCAGATTAGCCTCTATGTTGGAAACTCTGGCCCCGGTAGAGATTTACATACAGTGGCAGGTGATACTAATCTAACATTGCAGGTAATTAAGTCCCTTATTACTGCCATGACTTGTTTAACCCTATCAGTGGGATAGAGGACTACTAACAGGGCTTGTAAGAGTCGAAAACCAGCCTCACAATCAGTTGCTGAACCGGGATAAACTCTGCATCATCTGCTAACAAGGCTATGCTTTTAACTTAACTTAACTTTCAAGTCTGTGGACGAAGCTACCTGGAGTGTGTGAGGTCTAAGGTAGCATTAGCAAAGATCAGCTGTCCCAACTGACCCAACCCTTTTAGAAGAGAAGCCGTATCTGCACAAGCAGAACAGTTAACACAATCGTATGCAGTTAGCAAGGTTAGCTGTGGAGGAATAGAGGCTAAGCTATTAGGCTAGGCTAGGATTAGAAGTGATCTAACAGGGCATATCCCCTAACAAGATCATTCCTATAATAAAAAGTAGCATGTCTAATACAATATGGGTCTAGCACAGAGAGAATAACAGATCAGCAGTAGAGTGAAGATTAAGGAGAGTGAAGAGATTAAAACAGAAAACTGAGGTGGTGCAAAGAGTAGACAGAGGTTGTCGATCTCGTGGAAATCACAATGTGCATCACGGGAAGCCAAGTCTGGGTTTATGCAAGATCGCAAAAAATGTAAGCTGCTGATAACTGAAGTCGTCTATAGCTATTCCCATACCAAAACATTACAAACTAGCCCTCTCTGAGGGGTAGTTTTGTGAGGGAGGGTAAGAAAGACTACATGTATTGATGATTGTCTCAATTCATTCACTACAGTTGTAGTGAATAAGGATCAAACACATAACTCCTGCTGTGAATACAATACATCATGAAGTGTAACATTTTCTAATTTGAAATACATGCATACAATATTGATCACTAAATTGTTAGTGACATTGAATATACAGTGTAGCTGGAGATCATTTGCAGTGGTCATCCACATCATTGCCATGGCAACGTTAACTGCTGGAAAGAGTGCTGTTGCTGCTGAGTTCACGCAGAATTTGCTATCAGCTCCTAAATCACAGATACAGAATGTCTCTGGTTTTATCTAGTACACACGTTCTACATCTAGTGTAAATGTAGCTGTAACAATATGGAGCTCTTCCTCTGCCTCGGTTTCGTTCTGGCCAAACCAAAAGACGTGACGTTAATTGTGACAACGAGTTGCCTACCTGTAAGCAGAGAGTGCAAAATTTACAAAGAAAAGTAAAGTTGACCAAGAAAACCTTACCTTCAAAGAGGAGGACAAACAAATATGCGTCCATTTTGCCCCAATCCAGCACAAAGCCCATTGTGCTTGATTTGCACAGAAACAGGTGCAGGCCAACAATATCATTTCTTCTACTAGAATCAAATGTATATGTTGAACTTGAACGTATGATAAGTGAGTTCATGTTTAATGTTATTTTCTTATTGCCAATAGTTCCGGACCTCTGACCTTTGAGAACCCCTACTCTAAACTAACCTGTGACTTCAGCAGTTTGGATTAACAAAGTAGAGGAAAGCCTCATTTGAATGATCAAAAACGGTGTCTGTTACCGTCAAAAACATGTGCATTACAAGCATGTCATGAGTAAAGCATTTAACACTATAGCTTAAGTCACAATGGCAAAAGTAATGCAGTTTTTTAAAATAAATTACAGAGAATAAATACATTTAAACAGATTTAGCATTTCATCACATCACAATTTCATCAGCTAACAGGATTTTCTTTCTGTCTTAAGAGTGAACACATCCGGCTGGCAGCAGAGGTTACGGCACTTATTTAACGGGCAGCCATCCAGCCTTGCTTTATGAAATAAAGCATCACTTTCCAAAGCTAATTTAGCTTACTGCCTGTGTTTGTTTTGTGAAATACCTCACTGCTCTCTTGATGATGGCGGTGCCATGTAAACACAACAATCCTTCAGTTCAAAATCAGTGCGTTTAATTTGAATTTGATTTTCAAGTAAAATCACGTGATTTACCACAGATTTTCATACTCTGTCAATGTTCTCTGACAGCCTGTGATACAGATGTGTGTTCACACCTAGAAGATTTGGTTTAAAGGAACAATGATGTCATTTGAACTCAGTGACACCAACACAGCAAAAAAGTGTTTCAGTCCCCTAACGAGACAACTGTGGTGTCCTGTAATTCAAGTGAATGCAGAAAGAAAAGAATCCAAAAACAGAGGGGGTTATGGGTAGCAGGAGACAGATTTGGACACATGCCAGTTATGGACACGTGTCTTTTCTATTCTTTTTCTTCTGTGTTCAGATTGTCAGAGTTGGCTGGATGAGGCAGATGCTCTTCTGCTGCCACCTGCTGGTTACAGCCTGTAATTACACCCCAACCAACTTAAATAGATTCACTTTTCAATTCAATTCAACTTTATTTATATAGCTCCATATAACAACAAAGTTATCTCAGGGCTCTATGGAGCAGACTCCCACACACACACAGACCCAACGTTCCCACCATGAGCAGCACTAGGAGACAGTGGCAAGGAAAACTCCCTTTTAACAGGTAGAAACCTCGAACAGAACCAGGCTCTAGGTGGGCGCTCATCTGCCTTGACTAGTTGGGTTGAAAGGGCGGGCAAGAGAGAGCAGGAAGAAGAACATACAGTAGTACAATATAGATCTACATAGCGATGTAAAGTAATAGATGTGGTAATGGTATTGATGCCATCATTAATAAAAATGTTAATAGCAGTTTAATAGCAAACGTTGTCTTAAGAGTTTTACACTGTACTCACAGGAACACGTTAGACATTTGCTCTACAGCTCGTGGTGTGTTCACTGTGTATGGTAAACAGTTTGATTTGAATCAATTTTGAGCTTGTTTCAAAACTACTGGATGAAAAGTCTTTGCCACATTAGGCAGCTGGAGGATAGAACACACATACTGTACACAAGCTTTGCACACTCATTTGTAGGCATCAGTGAAAGGAGAGTGCCATCTGTTGGATTAGCTGAAGTACTGTATTAAAGTCCAAATCAAATGAAATGCACGTTTGTTTTTCTGCTACAGTAAAAAGATCTAGTCAGTAAATCTCAGCCTGTGCTTTCCTTTCATTAAAAAACATACTCCAAAGGGATAAATGTATATTTTATGATTTCATACAGAACCCTGTGCATATGATGTGGCCAGTCACATAAAAATCAAATAACATGTGACACAACACAAAACAGCTTCATAACAATGGGTTCAAGATATGTCCATGTTTGTACATGCTAATGTTGTTATGAAGCTGTTTTTGTGTTGAATGAGCTACCAAACAAACATTAAGTGGGAAAATGGGCTAGGTAGCTAATTATCGAGGGTAGCCTCAAATCTTGACCATCCTCTTTATCCATCCCCCGCTCCAACTGCAAAACACATGGTGATCAAGTGTTTGCTGTCTTAACCCTAACCCTCTGGAATCATCCTTCCCAGTCTATCAGAATTGCTGAATCATTTTTATATTCAAGCCTTTTTATAAATCTCCTTCCCTGCATTTGAGATTGATCTCTCCCTGACCGTGCTATGTGTTATTTTGTAAATGTATTGTGTCTTTTAAAAAGTGCTATATAAATAAAGCTTTACCTATGTACTTACTGAAGAGTGTAAAGACTTACCTGCAAATGTGTGTTGCCTTTAAGGAGTAACCTCCCACTAAAGGAAGAAATGTGGTGCAGTAGAAGACGAAAATCTGCTAGAGATTAACATGTTCACTAAATATGGTTTCTTTTGTGTGTGAAGCAAAGCAAGACACCTGTTGTGTGCCAGGGGTTTTTCCTCCAACAGGATGTTCAGAGCTGAGAACAGGTGTTCTAAAATCTCTACATCTTTCCTCTCTCTACCATTTCCTCCTCTTCTCACTATTCATTGTGCTCACCCTCTTACATCCCCTGTCCCATCTACCATGTCAACAATATTTGACCTCTGACACTTTGACAGAACAATCGCAGCATTGTTTTCACATTTCAGCTTAGACCAGCAGAACATCAGTGTGTGTTTCTACATGAATTTCTATTCAATTTTTTTCTCTTGCTGGGATTTAAAAAAAACTTTTTTTTAAGCAAGCCTTTTGAGAATGTAACTGTCACAGAAGGTGTGATGTATAAATAAACTTCAGCCTCAGGGTTGTCAGAGTTAATTCTGTCCATCCGGCTGCAGATGACTCAAACACAGTCATCATGCTCTGTTTGGTTTGGATGAAAACTAAAGAAGTGCTCACTGTCATTATTGGGTTGTCACACTGGAAGATCCTGTGTCTGTGTTTGTCAGTGTTTACAAAATTCTGGAAAAAATCTTGACATTTATTGGTTGTTTATTGACTATTTTATTGTTAGAATTTGGTCAAAAGTCATTTTGAGTCTGATGATGACACAGCAGTGCAAAATCACTCATCTGTTTCCACTAATAAAGGCTGTTAATCAGTGTGTTCCAGTCCTCTTTGCCTCTGAAGTCTGCTGTTCAGCTGAACATTGCTGAAAGATGTGCAGAGAGAGTAAAGTCTGATTTATAAATGCTAATTAACCAAAACCATACCAACATCAGAAACATCAAAAGTAAGTCACTGAGGAAAATCTTGCAAATAAAGAGGTAAATATTGGACTTCTGGACCTGTACTACAATTTCTTTTATCCTGGCTAGCGGGGTGGCTCTGTCGGTTGGGTTACTTTGGTCCTGACTGAAATATTTCAACAACAATTGGTTGGATGGAGACATTTGTGGTCCCTAGCAGATGACAAGGATTATCACATGACTTTTCCTCATAGCACCGCCATGAGATAGCCTGATACTGCAAGACCAATTCGCAAATGCGAACAAAACATGGCGTAGCTCTGAGTGAATCCTGTTGGAAGTATGGCATCAACAAAAGCTTAAAGTGCAGTTGTTTCTTCTTATAGAGGAAATATACCATCCAGTTTGTCTAATACTGATGCGATAGCGTTTTCAGAACGTTCTACATCAGCAGCAACCATTTTGGTTTACAAAAATGCCTCAACAGTCCTCCTCTGTACAGTCACCGTATCAAACCTGCCCCATGTTAGATAAACAGCTGAGACCGACTATCATCAATACTTTATCTGCATGACATTCTCAACAGTCTCCAATGAACTTTGTGTTTCATGCTAATTAGCAAATCTTAACTTGCTAACACGCTTAACTAAGGTGGTGAACATGGACATGTAGCCTACCTGGCAACCATTAGCATGTTAGCATTGTTAGTGTGAGTTAGCATGCTAACATTTGCTCTTAGCAGTAGCTACAGCCTCACAAAAGCATGGCTGTAGACACTTAGTATTGTTTGCTTCAGAAAACCTGCAGTACTCAGCAATATCTGTTTGAAAATGCATAATGGACGTTTGAATCCAATTGGAACTGAATCTCAGTAGGAAGGAAGGAAATCATGTCAAACTGTGATATCAATTAGTGGTTTAAGTATTCCTTAAATATTGCGGTCTCCATCTAATAGAGGTTGGTGGATCATGAAGACAGTAATTGAAACAATTGTTCTATATCTGACAAAGTCTGATATGTTGTAATTTATAACTATATAACCACAAGTGAACTAAATGAGTCCATCTACAGCCTGACATACTATAGCCTACAATCCTTAAAGAAACTGCTGCCAAAACTCCCAGTCATACTCTGTGGTCTGGTGGATCTCTTGGCTTTAGCAAAGTAGCAATAAAAACCTGGATCTTCCAAGAAGCTCTTATGGCTTCTTACCCAGGGCTTCAGAAGGGAGCAAACCTGAGCAAAATACTAGTTGAAATAACTTTAAATACTTAGACTTTATTTCTTAGTGCCTGCTATCCAAACCAAACAGTGTTTAAGTCCTCTGGTCTGGAGGAGAGAGATGTGCTGAAGTTGGGACTGAGAACATCTGACCCACTGAGATGATCTACAAACTAAAGAAAGACTTCTCACGCTGTCACAATTTTCTTTATTTTTCTGTAGTTATTTTCAAATGTTAAAATGGCATTAAATGTCACATGATGACTTGTTTAGGACTTGAAATACAATGTTAGGCCTTGGATTCTACTAGACACTTCATAGACAAGATTATTATGCTACAATTTCTAACAAATCCTTTATATTAAACAATACACTTTGGTCTGTCAATACAGAACTTCACATAGTTATAAATCATTGTTGGAAAATAAATACACCTCATGATAGACAAGGTTACGGACCTTAATTGCCATATTTACAATATTAACCACCACGTAGTTAATGTCACAGTGAAATTCATTCATTGTTTTTCTTGGGAGTCGCAGCAGTTCAGGCCTGTGCAGTAGGTAGGTTTCCACAACTCCCAAATTACAACTTTTTTGGTCCAGCGGGACTTTGACTTGACCTTAATCTAATGTGTCAGTGGTAGTTTTGGCAGAGATTGAATTTGGATTGATTTTGTTATTTTCTGCAGACATAAAAAAGTCAGCTTAGGCCCGTAAAGCTTAGAAGGTATATAATGACATTAATTCTAAGAACTGTTGCTATTGATTCCATAAGTGTGCAGAGCATCCGATAAAACACCTGATGCATATTTGTATGCAGCTGCTGTTTGGTTCTGGTCTCTGCTGAATCGCTGAACAGCTTCTGGAAAGATCCACGTTTTTATTGCTGCTTGTCTAAAGCCAAAAGAAGCAGCAAACCATACATTCAGAACCACGACTCGTCCCAGTAAACCAAACATCGGCTCCAAGAAGCTCGCAGAGGCTTCCAGGTTTCTGGGTTTCAGGTTTGTTGGACCAAAAACCTGTACAGCTCAAGTGTGACCCAAACCTAACTGTACACACACTGAATCCAATATGAAACAAACATTCGACCATGTGACTTGGTGCAAGTCACATTTTCATTTTTTATGTTTGACTCTATCTATGGTTTGCTATTGTATTTTCTTTTAGTTTAAGCTGTACAACAACAGGAATTAAACAGATGACAGGAGAGATCAAGAATATGCAGTCGACCTCCCAACTAAAGAATGAAAAAAAAAAGCAAAAGCAACTAATATAAATGTGATTTAGCAAAATACATCAGTGTGCGAGAGACACAAATGAACAGAGGATTTTCTCACCAATCAACTGACAATCATCATATAAAAAGATAGGAAACAAATTGTCTAACAAAATATTTTAATATGTAAAATGTGCTGCCATTTAGACCTCAGGTCAACGAGACTATAGTGGTTGGACAAAGGTAAAAATAAATTAATGAATAATTTTGTCCTTCATTCCTGTCTTTCTTCTGGAGCTGCAGCACTGTTTCCAGCTCTGCTAATGCACCCATGGTGTGTGAGTGAGTGAGTGTGTGTGTGTGTTTGTGTGAGGGACACCTTGACCTTATCCATGACTCGTCTTGTAATCCGGCTGTTAATCACCTGACGTCACTGCTGCTGCTGCTGCTGCTTACTACTGCTTCGTCCTACTGTGTGTGTATGTGTGTGTGTGTAACATTATAGGGACATCACAGCTCAGGAAAAAACAGGAAATTACATCATCTATAGTACACATACACATAAAGTGCTGTGATTTCTTATATTTTTGTATATTTGTCACACTTAAATGTTTCAGATAATCAAACTAATTTTAATATTAGACAAAGATAACTCGAGAAAACACAAAATACTTTTTTTAAATGATGATTTCATTTCATTAAGGGAAAAAGCTATCCAAACCTACCTGTGAAAAAGTAATTGCTTCAACGTACCAAGGTACTCCCACGTCACCCCTCTCTTCATCTCCCTTCACTCTCTACCCATCGCTGCTCGTATCAGATTCAAGACCCTGGTACTGGCCTTCCAAGCGGTTAACAGGACTGCACCAACCTACATCCAGACCATCCTCCAGCCTTTCACCCCCGCCCGCCAACTACGGTCCGCCTCACAGAACCGCCTGGCGGTTCGCCCTCTCAGGGACGCCCGCTCACACTCAAGACTTTTCTCCTGTCTGGCTCCCCAGTGGTGGAATCAGCTCCCCACATCCGTCAGACAATCAACCTGTCTGGCCACTTTCAAGAAAAGACTAAAGACTCATTTGTTCCAGGAATTCAACAAATGTGACACATTGGCTCCATAAAGTTCAGCATATCGTGTGATATATATATATTATATGAGAATTGTTGTCCAGCTTGATTGTACTGTGATTGATAATGAACGACATAATCTGTTTCTAGATTTAATGCTCTTTTCGATTTTGCCACTGGCAGCAATGTACTTATCTATAGCACTTGTGATTCATCACCAGCACTCATATTATTTGATACATCTTGTTGTTTTCGACCATGATTCTATCCACTTTATGTAAAGCTCTTATTTGGAAGTCGCTTTGGATAAATGTA
>JAVQJD010089931.1:0-17121 GCA_036023655.1 Nannoperca australis | reverse complement strand
CTAGACTCAAAATACTGAGTTAAAACAATTAGTAAATCTGCTTTGATTTGACTTATAACTTTAAGGCAGCAATTGAACTTAAGTTTTTAAGTTGAACTACATGGATTTTTATTACAGTGTAGCTACGATTGCAACATGCACCTTTGAGATGAAAAATGCACATATATAGTGCAATATTGTAACACAAACAGCAAAACAACCAATGATGTCTTTAAATATATCTGTATTTTAAGCCTGTCTTACTTTTATTTACAGCTAGACTGTGAGCTGAATGTATTAAACAGTTCAGCACTTGTAGCGTCTTGATAGGCTCAGAAATAACTAGCTTCTCTAAGTGAAGAACGTGTTTTAAAAAAAGAAGTCTCTGAAAACGTTTCCTGTGTAGCGGCATCAAGCTCAATTAACCACAATAAGAACTCCTGATTGAAACTATATATATACTATACCTACAATTGCTGCTAGTATGTATACATCCTTCTGTGCCTGAGTAACCCGGACATGAACTCTGTGTCTTCCTCATTGACCCTTATATGGTTTTCCCTGAACCCTACCTTTCCCTGTGACCATGGCTGTCACCGGCTTGTGAATCCGAAGATGACGTGGGGCTCTCCTTCAGCGCAGACCACACCACCGACAGAACTCTGGCTTTCCGAAATCCAGCTCTCATTACAGGCAGAATGAGATCCATTCACAGGGGTGCCAAGGGATCTTAAAGACCCCTCTGTGTCAGCGCTCCAACAAACCAGACCGCTGGGTCCCGAATTTCCATAAAGAGCCATCATGCTTAGTTTATACCAAGATTTGACTGATTGTTACGTTGTAAATAGTTTGTTGGTTGTTTCTCCAGGCAAACCATGTGTTAACTTTGCTTGTGGATGGACACAATAGGCCGACTGTTCTCCGCTCCTGCATTTCCTTTTCTCGTTCTCTCGCCCTGTGTAAACTCTCGAGCTTGTTAATGTGGATTGCACTAAAGAGCTGCGCTTGCACGCTGGCTGTGTCAGCTGTGCAGTGGTGGAAGAAAAATCCAGATCCTCAACTTAAGCAAAAGTATCAATACCACCGTGTGAAAATCCTCCAACACAAATAAAAGTCCTGCATGCAAACTTTACTTAAGTGAAAGAACTATTATGAGTAAATAAATATAAGTAAATAGCTGCAATTAAAGTCTCAAAGGTGAAAGTACTCATTATCCACAAAAGGCCGCTTTCAGAGTGTTTCAATACATAACATATTATTGGATCATTGTCGCCTATACATGAACATGTAAGCAGCACTTTAATGTTAACGCTGGTAAAGGTGGAGCTGATTTTAACTACTTAATGTGATGATCATGTTATATTTTGCAAGAAATAAGGGCAAGAATCCCAAAGGAAGATGGAAAAAGGGATCGGTGCTCCAGGATCAAGGAAAATGTCACCTTATTCTAACTAAATTCATAAAACCAGTTGACTTCTATTAAAACAGGTTGAAATGGTCACAACACACTGGCAGATTTATTGTATAAGTACAATACTTGAGTAAATGTACTTTTGTATGTAATGTATCTGTCTTTTGTTAATGTAAGGCTTCAAAAAGAAGACCAAGTGAGTGTAATAGGTACATGTTCTTTGTTAACTCTTCAACCCTCAAAACCACACTGGGGAAAGCCAGGAGGTATCTTCTCAAAGATCTCCTCTTCGTAGTAGAAACCAGCCCATATTCAAAACATAACCTCAGCCATCAACTGAACATGTTTAGGGAGTGTGACTAAACGTCATCCGCACTGGCAGATGACTGCATTTCTGATTGAAGACAGACGATGTCCCCTGCAATGTTAGGACTGTAAAAATAAATTTTCTTTTGTTTCCAAGAAACTCAAACTTACAAAAAGAAAAACTCAGAAACCAGCACGACCGAAATGAAATCAATATTATTTGTATAGTTAAATGTTTAAATGTTCCTGCAATGTTCAAGAGACTTGGAACCAAAGTATAGCACAGGAATGATGCCAGAGTCTGTGGGTAGATAGAAGGAGCTGATCTGCCCGTGTGAGCCAGAGAACTGGGGGGGATCAACAAAGGAAGGTGCTCCTTCTTCTCCCTTCCCGCCCCCACAGTCTCTGAGTCTACATCATGGCTGTCACCCAGCATCAGCGAGCCCAATGGCTGAAGCTTTTTGTGCGCCGCATCCTGGACTGATCGAGCGAATCGAAGAATGAGCGTACCCATCAAGGAAATTCTCATGTCGCAGCGCCATGAAGAAAAAAAGGAGGGACGTGGGCCAGAGTTCTTTTTCCACAGGAAACCATGAGGATCAGATGAGATGAGGCTAATCTGGAGAGCGGAAGTCGTCCTGGAGAAACTGTGGCGTAAAGTTTTCCGTAGTGATCAGATAGTTACCTTCAGCACAGGGCCCTGCCGTCCTCTGCCCTGTTATGTTCTTCACGTTGGGTCGCTGATTGGCTAATCCGCGAGCCCCAGAACCACCTGGACCCGCAGGCCTTATCCATATCTGATCTCTGTGAAATCCAAAGGCAGCGCAGAGTTGAGTTCACTTTTACTGTGTCAGTAAGAGTCGCCCACCTGCCAGGGTGAGTGCCGTGTCAAAATGAGCTCTGACCCAAATTCTTCTCCCGAGCCCTCAGCGTGGTAGTTCCTCAGGTTTCTGTGTGCTGCTGAGCGAGATGTACGGAGGAGACAATAGCGCGGCGTTGAGAACAACTTGAAGGGCTAATTCAGCATGGACTTGAGCATGTCACTGTGTTGAGGCCTTCGCAACATCTAATCTCCTCTGCCACCCCTCACACAACCACGACATGTTCTGTCTTTCCCCCCTTTGGCCTCTCTTGCGTACGTTTTTGGTTGTTAGTTTTTTCTCCCACAAGCCAGTGCATACGAGCTAATACATCACCATCAGGGCTGAAACAAAAGACAATCTTTGTCTTTTCTGGCTTGCAAAAACTTCAGGGAATTTTGAACGAGATGCACCAGCTGCTGCATACTTCAAATATGTCACTTCCTCCCACATATTTCCACACTAACTGGATGTATGGAGTTTTACCACCATGCAGAAATACAACCACTGACCAGGGCTGGTGATTGAGACACAGCGAGCTGCACGGCTGGAATGTAGCCGGCACTGTATTCATTACTATGCTGTTTCATCAAGAGAAATAGACTGACAAAGTCATGCAAGGTGTCAGAAGAGATACAAACACCATGTCTGTTCTTCAGATATGACTGGCACTTCAAAATGACAGGATTCCTGTTTACTAAGAGGAACACTCACGCAGGTTTGAGCTCACATGCATTTCTGACAGTCTGGAAAGGGGCCAGAGAAGGATGATGACAGGCAGACCGCCTCACGATGATATCAGCGCCGTCCAATCTGCCTTTACATACCACAAGATATCGGACATGCTTGTGTGACTGCAGTTTTTTACAGTTTATCTGCAGCAGATAATAGGCTTAATGAAACAGGTTGAGACTAGCTCTGAAAAAGAGCAACAGTTTTAAGGATTCATCAAACTGGTTCTCAGAGCAGGAGGTTTAACATTGATGGGAAATAGATTCCAGACACATTCAACAACAAAAAGACCTCTGCCAAAAGGATTAAAAAAAACCTGTATCTTTAAAACCCAGAAGAGAACAATAGGTTTTGTTCACTGTCCTTCGTTTTTACAACAAAAAAACCCCTAGTGGGTTTGTTTAATCGTTGATAAGCTGGTTTCTTGTTTTTACCACAGGGAAACAAATAAGGAAAAAATCTGATCAGTTAAAAGAAAGAAGGGAGAGTGAGGACACACACACATGCAAACACACGTAAAAATCACATCCTGTCAGCAGCCTAATCTACTTTATGACTGCTTTTTCACCTGGAGCCTAGCTCCGGGCATAAAAGCAAAAGTTTGGGACAACTGGCCTGACAAGAAAACAATCCCACCCTCCCCCGCCAGACTTCACCCCAGCAAACTCCCCCTCCTTGATTCCACTTGTATTCTGCCTCATTATCCCAGCATGCATAACACATATTTACCCAACGCACTTAATCCTGCCATTTAAACTGAACCTCACCGCTTCTCTGTTGAACGTCATGTTCTCTCTGCCAAGTTTCTATTTGAAACCAACAACAGGAGTGCACTGTACTGTATGATTAACTGTTTTTCAGTCTCCTGCTATCTGTCATCGATTTGTTTAGTTTTTTCTTCCCCCCTCCACACTCCGCAATTTCTAACAGGTGGAGGGTGAGAGCTGAACCTGCTTCCTTCAATAGGCAGTAAGAGAGAAAATAACAAACACTGGCAGCAAGCGATCAAGCAACTGGAATAACAAGAAGAGGGCTCTTAAAGGAGATGAATTTCTCTGGAAAATAAAACCTTTGTAGGGTTTTTTTGTTTGATTTTAATCAGCAATGAATTGTTTCTCACTGATACTACTTTCATGATAGCTGAATATGTTGATTATGTTTGTCTGTTAATTGTTTTGTCTAAAAAATAGTGAAAATGCCCTTCGCAATTCAAGGTGGCGCTGTAAAAGGGCTTGTTTTGTCTGGCTCACAGCTCAAAACCCAAAATATTCTTATAACAATGTTCTGAAAGCAGCAAATCTTCACATTTGGTAAACTGGAACCAGCAAAGGTTTGACCTAAACGATTTATAGATTATGAAAATTGTTGTTGATTATTTGTCTGTTGATTAACTAATTGATGTGCACATGTTTTGAGTGTGCTGTAAGCTCACTTACTGACATAAAATGTCAGTATGCATACTGAATACTAAAATACACTTATTGTCCATTATTATGTCCTTATTTATACATTTGTTGACAGTGGTAACTTTGCTCTACTGACTAAACTTTTTTGCATGTTACTTTTGAAACATTATCAATTTATTTGGCAGTACAGCCTCCAACTCACAGTTTGACGGGTGTCCATCAATGCAAGCGCGTTGTCAATATTAATATGTCTTGTTCTACTTCAAATTGCATTCTTTTAACATTGACAGACTCACAAGGGGCAGTTTAAAGAAAGGATCAAAATCAATGCAGCAGAACCAGAGATATCCTCTTTTTTTATTCCACGCATTTCTCTTCCTTGTCAAAACTGGTCGCCTACATCACCCACAATGCAACTCGACATCCAACTGTCCGCTTTGAGATTTGTGTGTGTTATGCTAGTAGCGGCTAATGTGGCCTCGAGGTGCTAGCCTCAAGCAGAGGTGAGGAGCTGAGTACAGAGGTCGGATGTCCTCACTTCTTTCTACATCTACAGCCCGTAATTCCTTTTTGTAGTCTTTAGCCCCATCAACACTGACTCAAGTGACATCACACAAGGCAATTTATCAGATTTGCACAGCTTCCTCTGGAGCCACAAAAGGCATTATACAACTTTTTTCACATATGCAGTAGACCTGTTAACAAACTTTGATGTGTAGAATCAGTTCCCTTTTAATCTTAGAATACAACAAGGAATCGGGGAGTGTATGATTCACAGACATCGCTGAGAAACAGGTGTACCTCTGGTGTAACAGTGCAGGTGTCATTGGGTTGGTGCCTCAGACATCATGTTTAAACATGACCTGCGGTTCTGTTACCTCATCAAGAGGTAAAACTCCCAGACAGCCTGCAGTACAGCAAGGACTGTACAGAAACCAGAGCACACACTCACCAGCCAAACTTCTAATCCTCTACCTAGATTACGCAAACGACAAAAAACCGCAAAAAACTATCTTTGTGGGCCCCTTTTGTGGAAATCGGCCCAGGCTCGGACATGTACCCTAACATGTCGTTTTGATAATAAAGACATGTTGATTCGCAACCACCCACAACCAATTCCAAATCCAAAGAAACCAGAGAGGAAAGGTAGCAGTTACAAACTGCTCTGGTTTTCCTCGTCAGACGGGTTTCTTTCCCGTGCCAAACACCATCCGCACACAACACATAAGAACACGTAGCTCGGGATCCATGACCTGAGTGATGAGTAGTTTGTGTTTACAGATGCACCCAGTGGTAACGGACCCCGCAGCTCTTGTTAACTCGAAAACAGAGCTGCGTTGTAAACGTTAAGGATCAGTGCTCAAAGTAAAAAAAAAATCAATAATGATTAGTATTTTCATTGGATATCCTGAACTGGCTCTTTGACCAGAGAGCTGTCTGGACTGCACAGATTCCTCATCTTATAATGAGTTAAATGTTATTATTACTATAGAATTATATCAACTATTGCTGTATAATTTTACATTTATAAACTTTTTTTTTAATAAAACCTATTATATTTTAGGCAAAGAACTAGCATTATTTCACATAAAACAAAATGTGAAGTTGTGTTTACTCGACCAGTACTTATGACTTTCATTCATTTATTTCTTTGGTGTGGCCAATATTTGCAAATGTTTGAGGGACAACGTACTGATTGTCTGTGGGTCGTCTTGATCATTTAAGACATTTTAACAAATAATTCAATCAAAAACTATACTGGAGGTTATTAGAGTAATTGCTACTGTTTATGACACATAAATACATAACACAAATACTCACCACTTAAATTGTAACTATAGTATAACAAACTGCAGTTTGTTGCAGTAAAACTGAGCAATCGGCTGACTTCACTTTCTTTAGGATTGGGTGAAAAGGACTTTTGTGGCCAGTATTGATTTAGGAATAATGCTAATACTTAAAATGTTAAACTGACATTTCTAGTTTCCATTCATGCAGGGCTGTTATCCATGGCAAACAAAATCCTTCACTCTTGTGCTTACTTCATGTGCTGTCGGAACTTTCCCTCTCTTTTTGTCGGATGAATCACCTCAACACGTCTCAATAAATAAAGAATGGGACATTGAGGATTTTCTATAATAACAACAACACAAAAGCACAACTTTGTTTTCCTGTGTTGATAAAATATTTTTCTGGAATCACAAGGAGAAAAAAAAAGACTTCTTTTGTATCTCAAGTTAACAATTAACATAAACTTGACAAAGTTCACAAAAACCATAAATTCAAAACAAAAAACTAACAGTTAAACAACAACAACAACAACAACGCTTTACTCGTAACTGATAATCTGCAGTGGTAAAACGTTACAAGGTTGGCTTCATTTAGTCAAGTACTGTACTTAATATTTCAATTTCCTGCTACTATCTATTTCTACTCCACTACAATACAGGATGAAATATTATACTTTTTACTCCAATATCTTGATTTGATATTTGGTAAATTACTTTGTAGATTCAGATTAATTATACATAATATAATTAACAAATAAATGATGGTGTGTTAGAGGTTAAGATAAGGCTTTGTTGATCCCCTGAGGGGGCTTTTACTTGTAACAGAGTATTTCTACATTGTGTTAGCCTATTACTTTTACTCAAGTAATAAATCTGAGTACTTCTTCCTCCACTAATTTGTGTATAATCTCTTGCAACTGTAAAGTCTGTCACATATTTATGTTTTTTCTACTACTGCATAACAGATTAGCTAAGCGGTATAGGGTTAAAAACCCTTCAACCTATTTTTCATAAACCGGATTATACAGAAGAATCGTTTTTATAGCGTGAAGCTCGGAGATCGGAGCCCCGGCTGAGCACCTGAACGCAGCAAACGTGATAAACTGCTGTGGATGGACTGTGACGTAGAGAGCGTTCAGGGCTGCGGAGACGGAGTCGGAGCGCGGCTCAGTCCACATATTACGGGCGGCTGTAGGCACCGGACGCGACCAGCGAGTCTGAATACGCGCCGTTATCCGTCCAAACTACCCGAGAATCGAAGAGGGGACCCCGGGGAGCAGCACGGAGCGGACCGGGGGCATATGGAAACGCCATGTAGCTGGAAGTACTGCGGCGGTCTTTCTAACAGTTTCACTCGAGAAGAGGCAAAGTGAAGCCGCCTGCGAGACAAACATGCTCGCCCCGATGCTGGCCTCCCTGCTGCCTCTTCTCCTTCTCTGTCGGATTTCTTTCGGCCAATACTCAAGCGACCAGTGCAGCTGGAAGGGCAGGTGAGGTTCACTGTCAACTTTGTTAAATGGTTTGCAGGTTTATTTAAAAAGAAAAGACAAGAAAAAAAAAAAGATTGTAACAGAAGTGTGAAAGTACCAGAGCTGCAGCAGCGACCTGAAGTGACTGTGACCGAAACTCGAGAGAGAGAGAGAGAGAGAGAGAGAGAGAGAGAGAGAGAGAGAGAGAGAGAGAGGTCGCTGATGTGAAGGCAGAGGAGTTAAACGAAAAAGAGCCATAAAGAACAGAAATACAGATGTCGAGCAAATGTCTGGCCTAAGTTGATGAAGTATTATTATTATATATATAATATTTTTTAGTGATATGAAAAGAAAGGCAGGCTAGTTTCACAGACACGTTTATGTGAGTTTTGGTCTGGGCTGGGCTGAATTGTTGAATCATTGCACAATTATATCATCACAATAAGATGTGATTCATTAGTACATTGTTAGTGTACTTGTGCTTTTACTATAGTTTGGAATAATATGGACTTTGGAGCATAAATATTTTACAGGATTATACATTGAATTATGATTTATGACATCCGATGATCAAATGTTGCCTTCAAATCTAAAAACATCATTCTGATGTTGGGAATTCTACATTAGTTCATACTCTTTTCATATCTCAGATACTAAAATATTAACAGAAATTACTTTTGCAGATCTCCCAAGCACTTTTTAAGTACTTTGGTTTATGTTTAAAACAATTTCAAACAGATTTTAAATCCTTACATACACACACACACACACACACACACACACTGGGAAGTCTTACCTCCCCTCCAACATGTGCTACATCTTCTGTGCTTCAAATAGTGTGGTTTTGTTTTTCATCTTCCAGTCAGGAGGGCCAGACCATATTCAGTACTTTGAGCTCTCGACCAATAATCTGTTGTTTGTTAGCGAGACTCTTGACTAATCTTCTTTAATTGCATGCAGAAGTGATGAAGTTAGAAAGGACTTAATTAGAGGAGTGCTGAGGGGAGAGCCTGGTTACGGGGCTTCGGCTGCATATGTGCCGTGGGTTGCTTTTTAGATCTATGGCAAATTTGAATTTCAGCATCTCATTTTCAGGAAACTGGGCGTACCTTCTCCCGAGTCGAAACCACTAGCTTGGCATGCACACACTGGTAGACTGTTGATGGCTTCCTGCCTCTGGCTTTGCCACAGAATGACTGACAGCCCGGAGTTTTTCAAACCCTGACCAGGCATTAAGTTCTGGAGGGAGTCATTTGGACATGCTGGCGCCAGGGTCCGAAGTGCTGCCTGGACAAGTCTCTTCCAGTCTCTTTGGTGGCTTGAAAGCAAGGGGAGGTTCAGTGCGTGACCTGCATTTGCACTTGCATGCAGCAGGCCCAGCTACTGTTGCTGCTGTTGTCTGCCCAGAAGCCCCTGTGTCCCTCCATTCATCCATTTCTGCTTCCAAACTCTTCCCAAAGGCAGCCTGCCAGTGGTGCATTTTGCCAAAGCTCTGGGAGGAACAATGTGGTATGGGGGGGGGGGGGGGTGGGGGGGTTGGAGCTGAGGTCATTTTGGCTGCTCTGGCTCGTGACTGGTCATGCAGCCAGTCTTGTGCACAGACGGCCCTTAATGCTTCAGGAGGAATGTGGTCTAATGTCCTTACAGTCTGCCAGAGGTCTTCACCTTGGTAAGGTCAGTTAACTGACTTGGCTGTAAATGACCAGAAAATCATTTTTACATGATTGAATAATCCCTTAATGCTGTTAGGCCTATTTATATAAATAAAAAAAGGTTCTGCATGAGTTTGAAAAACACATCTCCAACAATGAAAGCTTTCACATTCTTGGGTTTCCGTAATAGTACACTTTTTTCAGAGATTTTTTGACAATGCCTGAGTTGAATGGTGGAGATCTCCTGACGTCTTTCCCTTTTCTTTTCTTCCAGCGGTCTGACTCACGAAGGCCACGCCAGGGACGTGGAGCAGGTGTACTTGCGTTGCTCCCAAGGCTCTCTGGAGTGGCTCTATCCCACCGGGGCCATCATCGTCAACCTCCGACCCAACACGGTGTCCCCCGCCGCCGCCCGCCTCTCTGTCTGCATCAAACCCTCCGCGGACTCCAGCGGCACCAACGTCTACCTGGACCGCAGTGGCAAGCTGCGGTTGCTGCTGCGCGAACGGGACCAGGCTCAGGGCAAGGTGCAGTGCTTCAGCATCCAGGAGGGGGCGCTCTTCATCGAGGCTGTCCCGCACATGGACATCAGCCGCCGGATCACAGCGTTCCAGTACGAGCTGGTCAGCGACAGGCTGGGGCCGGAGGCACACTCACTGGGGGGTAAGATGCATCTCTCTTACGGTGCAATATTCGTGGTAAACCTGTAGATAAGTGTTTTGACTGATTCCCTCTAGGACTGGGTTCCTTTTTGTGCTTTGTCCCTGTGGTGCGTGCTGTGCGCTGGATGCAGCCATCTACTGGTGGAAACTTTTATTAAGTTGGAGTCTAACAGTAGGAAACCCAACATTTGCTCCAGCACAGTGCTAATACTGAAGCCAGAGTCCATTTCTCTGCGAGCATTGTCTTTCTTGTCAAAATCAAACACTCGCTGTGTGGCATCAAAACACCAAATTCTGAAGCCTTTAAGTCTTTATGGAACTTGTGTTTTATTAGGATAAATATTTCACAACCATCCACACTTGATTTGACTTGGCTCTAATCTGTAATTGTTTTTTTTGTGTGTGTGGAGGGACACAGCCAAACAGAGGGCCTCTATTGGAAAAACAGCCGTCTATTTTCACACTGCGTACCTGCCAAACCGGCACAGTTTCAAGCTGTGCAACTGTGCAAGCAACTGTTTTATTTTTCCTTGTTGTTTTTTTTTATTTTTTTTTATCACCTACAGCAAAATATGAGCAGAATCGGGCCCACATCTGTTTTTACGGCTCTCTGGGCTCACATATCCACATCCTGCGTCATGATCTGGCAAAGCAGAGAGAGAGAGAGAGAGAGGGAGAGAGGGAGAGAGGGAGAGGGTTAAATGTAGAGGAGTGGTGCAGCGTGGGGCTGTTTTGACCACATTAGTGTGCTCTGCTCGGCTCTGCAGTATAATCTGCCTCTGATGTGGCCTGAGATAGCACTGGGATGATTCACAAAGACAGTGGTCTCGTGTCATCTGAAGCCCGGCCTGGTGGATTGATTGCTCCTTTGCTTCTTCTCATCTTCTTCTTCTTTTTTTTCTCTTCTCTGTTTCATCCCTTCTTCCCTCTCCCTTCCTCTTCTCTCTGACCCGCTGTGTTGGGATTGAGTTGCTCACCGTCAAGCTGGAATGTTTCTCCAACCAGATGTTGGGAGGAACTTCTAGCAGCATTCAGGCTTATCCCCCCCTTATCCCTGTCCTTCTTTTCTTGCTGTCACTCCCTGGGCCTGCTTTTCAGCTCCCTTTTTTTTTTTTTTTAAATGATACTCCTTTTTACTTCCACTCCATCTCACTTTTTCCTACCTATTCTTTCTTGTCTATTTATCATTCTAGTATTTTCCTTTTTCATTCCTCTCCCCTTCATACATCTTCCGCCTCTCTTCCTGGCTGTTTGAAGTGGTTTTCGTCTGCGCAGAGCGGCATTAGCAAGTTGTGCTCCATTACAGTGGAATGCATCAGGGCCCAGATGTTGCAGGGACACACTCCCCTCCCTCCCTTCACCACTCGTCCCATCCCTCTATCCCTCTTCTCTTGTGAAGTGGTCCCGATCAGAGTGGCGCTGCATGTGCACGGGCCAGAGAGAGATGCTGACTCGGCTCTCAGCCCAGTCCTGCGGTTCTGCTTCATGTCTGACATGTGAGCCCCGCTCGGCTTGGCTGCGGAGCGAAGAGAAAACACCCCTGGGTTTAGGCCGTCTTGATGCTGTGGCAGCACGCGGGCTCACTTCAAAGGGCCTTTGCACTCCGCTCCGGGCTCTGGGCGAGGTCGGGCCGCTCTGAAGTCTCCCGGCGTTCCAGCTGTTCTTAAGCCGTCTGAGCTTGTGGCTGTTTGACCCCTGATCTCTCTAGTGATGCGGCCGCGCCTCGTGTTGCTACACAAGCTGACCTAAGACATGCTTACGCCTCACCCATATACCCTCAATGTCAGACTGGCCAGCTAAAAATAAGCTCCAGCTCTGCTCCTAGAGACGACGGAGGGCACACATCTCTGTTTTCGAACTTTAATTCGGGCCGGGTCTGCATATTTGACACTAGATACTGCTCAGATTTCTGATTGGACTGTGTCCACTAAGGGTGCTTTCCAGTGGATTCCACAGAATCCAGCTGAGCTAACAGGTTTTTAATCATTCTTTCTCTCATTTTATGGATGGACACACACTGCCCCCCCCCTCAGCCCACTGCTGACTCGACACCCTCCCTCTGCTCTCCCACTCCTCCTCCTCCTCCTCTCTCCACCTGGCCCTGTGTGCCACAGCAGATCTAGTTCTAATAAAGGCATTCTGGTCAGGCCAGCCGCAGGACCACCTGAGTCAACTAATCATTGACTTGACTGCTCTCATTTAGGGCCCTTTCTCCTGCTATAAAGACAGGGGGGCAGCTGAGTTGCTGCTCGCAACCAGTCAAAGGTGAAATGTAGCCTGGTGTAGGCTTTTAAAGTACTTGGTGGATTTCCACCCAATTATTTCCCCCCTGATGGCTTTCTTTTATTGTTGAAGACATGATGTGCTTATGTGAAGGTTGTTCTAAAGTCTACTTGATGTTATAGTTGAGTTCAGTCCCAGCAGGCCTGACAGAGCTGAGCTCAGGTCAGAGATGCAGCCTCCCCTCGTGTCTGTGCTCCTTTTTTCATCTGGTCCTTCAAGGGTCAAGGGGTTCCTCTTGTGGTGACGAAGCTGACTGAACAGCCCCCATGAGCATTAAACACTCATCAGCATAAAAAAAAAGAAGAAAAAAAAAGCAGTGATTCACTTTTTTTTTTTTTTTTAACAGTCAGCAGCTTGGCCAGCTCTGTTTGGTCTGTGTGTGTGTGTGTGTGTGTGTAAGTGGCACTTAACTGGAAAGTTGTGGATCAGGATTTTTTTTATCATGCTGCAAGACCATGGAGTGCTAAAGAAATCGTGGACTTTTTGTTTCTGTTTGTAGTGCTCTTTCAAAAACTTGACTGCAAAAACTCAACCGCCCTCTCTCTCTATTTCCGCTCAGCACCCTGTCAGCCCTGCAGCGATGCGGAGATGCTTCTAGCAGTCTGCTCCAATGACTTTGGTAAGTTAAGAATGCTGTTTGGGAGAATTATAGGCTTCTTGCTGTGCAGAAATGTCCAATAAAAACACAATCTGTGTAGCATCAACTAAAGCCATCACCAGTGTCTAAATCTCATCTTCCTGCTTGGTGTTTTCAGTGGCGCGGGGCAGCATTAAGAAGGTGGAGCAGGAAGAGGAGCACTCGTCCGTCACGGTGGAGATCAGCCGCCTCTACAGACAGAAGACCCAGGTCTTTGTATCCGGGGGTGTGAGGGTACGCCGCTGGACCGGCCACATTAAGATGCCCCTCCAGTGCGGGGTGAGGTCTGGTGATGGTGAGTTCCTCTTCACGGGGACGGTGAGGTTCGGGGAAGCCTGGATGGGGTGCGCCCCACACTACAAAGACTTCCTGCGGTTGTATCGTGAGGCGCAGCTGCAGGGGAGCAACCCCTGTCATGTGGATACTGACTGAGCGCGTTACCCGAGGTTGGAAGTACGACAAGTCCTCACTGGGTGGGGAGGAGAGCTTGATTCAAGTGTTCGTGCCGAGGAGAGAAAGAGACCGACAGACTGGCCCAGTGGCAGAGCCTCTCTACTCTCCCGCTGTCTCGTGACTCTTTGGAGACAAAGAATGGAGCTCCTGAATGTTGCTAAGCAGCATGCTGGATGGACTCTCCTCATAGCTGAACGTGATGCATCGTGGAATGTGCTCGGACTGCCTTTCTCGCAGACGAGGAAGTGCCAGGATTTAAATGTAGCAAACTGAAAAATGTTGTTTTTCATGTGTATAAAATGTGAATGAACATTGTATATTTTGAAGCTCTGCGTGCTTTGTAAAAAGCTTGATGTACAGTTCTGAAGTTATTTCTTATCACAGAAATGTAAAAAGTTGAAAGCCTCCTATTTTTATTTTGTTTAAAAAATGATTCGCAATTTTAATGCCTGAATCCATGACTTTTTTTTTTTTCAGGCCGTACTATTGTAATAAAAAAACAAACCAAAAAAATCTGTTTTTTGCCGTTGAGAATAAAAGCTTTTATTCCCGTAACAGCATTCATGACTGTGTTTACATGTAAAATAAATGTGACAAACTCTCCAGCGGGCAAATTCTAATTTATTTTTGCAGATGCAGTGTGTATAATAGGAATTATACATAGAGCTGAACTGATTAGTCAATCAACAGAAATTTCATCAGCAACTACTTAGTTTATTAATTGGTTTTTAAGCCTTTTTTTCAAGCTAAAAAAGCCAACCATTACCTATTTGCAGCCTGTAATGTGAGTATTTGCTATTTTTCTCTTGATTTAGATCATTGTGAAGTAAATATTTTTGGCTTTTGGACTGCTGACCTTGGGCATGACATTTTAGTCCAAACAATCGATTGATTTAGAAAAGAATCGTTAGTTGCAGCCTTAATAATATTAAAGCTAATTTATTTTGACTCGCTAACACTAGAAACCCACATTTAATATACATACATACATATTACATCTGAGCATTTCAGATCAGATATCACATTTGACAGCGGTGGTAACGATTCCCTTTCCCCATGTTCTCTGTTGGAATAAAAACACACTCATATGATGTGCATTAGCCTCCTCTCCAAGTTTCACCTCAGCCTTGAGCTGGGACAGTCTGCCAGGGGTACAGAGAGATTGATATCAGAGAGTTGGGGTGGATTCCTCTGCGTTGGTTCCTGTGGTGATGGGGGTGGCCGTGTGTCAAGGTCAATGTGAAAGGCCTCTTTGTTCCAGCGCAGCAGCCTGGTATGAGAGAGAGGGCTGAAGACAGACCTGAATACAGCCCTGTGACTGGGCACGCAGCAGAAAGCAGCACTCTCCGACCACACTCCACATTTTGATTGGCGAGTACAGTTCTGCTCGGGCCTCCTGTTTTAAATTAAGTTCATTTTTTTCATTTTCATCACCTCAAATAAAACGCGGGGGAACGGATCAGGTTATTGGAGCTCTTAGCTGTGCTCTCAGATGAGGCAGCCTGCGAGCCGGGCCCATTACGATGACATCCAGTTCATGGCCGAGGCCCTTTCTGTCTGCCTTTTCACTTAAACGGAAATGCACCTAGAATGTCTTTCAATGAGTTGCCCCACATAGACAATTGCTTTTCTAGACAGCGCTGTGCATTGAATTGAACGTCTGAATTCCAGCTGAAAGCCAGCGGTCCTGGAATTGCTCACTGGGAAATGCAAACAGGGTTTCCATGGCAACGATGCCTTATTGTGAACCTTCTCACTCTGACTTTAAGACCAGGAGCCTCGGGGGAGGAGGAAGAGGAGGGCTCCCGGGCGTTACTTGGCTGCTGGGTTCTTCTCTGGTCCAGCTGTCCTGGTTCTCAGACCTCCCTCTCTCTCTCTCTCTCTCTCTCTCTCTCTCTCTCTCTCTCTCTCTCTCTCTCCCTCTCAATCAATTAAAATGTGTCTGTATCCCTGCCACAACAATCTATAGATCATTTGTGTACTGCCTGTTGTCACTAATAATGCTGTTTCTTTCTGGGTTTAACTTGCTCGATAATCAGGCCATGGGCAAACTCTATCTAAAATTAGATAAAAATCTAATTTTATAAATTTTTCATCAGATTTTCTTCAAAAGGGATATGTTTCTAGTGTCACTGGGTGCAGCTCATTCAATGAATCAGCACATGCAATCGGTTGCAACTTCATGGGCGAGGTCAGAT
The DNA here is from genome assembly GCA_036023655.1 of Nannoperca australis. NCBI lineage: Eukaryota > Metazoa > Chordata > Actinopteri > Centrarchiformes > Percichthyidae > Nannoperca > Nannoperca australis. Next base: position 1,283 of record JAVQJD010089931.1, on the reverse strand, counting down.
TTAGTTGTGGTACCATTTGAAAAGGACCAGTTTAAGCCAGACAAGAATACGTGGACTCTGTGTGATTCAGACAGAAGTCACTGCATCACACACACATCTCGTGGGTGGAATAATAAAAGAGAAAGATAAAAAACAGTTGATGAATGGTGAAGTGCACAGTCACTTGGCAGACAGAAAGGGCAGTGAAGTTAAAGAGCAGGAAGACCCCAGCAGAGAGAAGAGGCCTGCGAGTTCAGTGTAGTGGCCAATAATTTATGCCTCTTTGTGCTGGAATGCGGAGAATGTGTTGACTTCACACACACGCGTGCACAGCTTCCCCCAGCGCTGCTGCCTTGATTAGCTGGAATCAATAGAGTCTCTGTGATTTTTCTCTGTGTGTGTGTCAGTGTGTGCGTCCACATTGTGCGCGTGGCAAACACATAACACATAAACACACCACCCAAGCAGCGAGTTTGCCACCGTCCACACCGAGCCACAACTCAGTCTGCAGCTGCAGTCCTAACACCTCCATTCTGACACAATACTGCCCTGATGCTTCTATAATGCATCACATGTTTAAAATTTTACTTTTTCATCCCAAGAATCCTGTGAAAAACAGTGATCTTTTACTTAGGGAGTAAACCAAAGTGTTACCTTTACAACTTGTTTAAGGAGGAGCTTGATGCTGCACAGAGGATGCTGTCAGTCTGAAAGTGATGCCTGGTTCCCTGCAGCAGTTCAGCTGATCACTAAAGGATCAACAGTAGTTATGTTCTTCTGAAACAGCTCAGGTATCGGTTTACTTGCGTTGGACAAGAGATTCTCGTTGAAGTTGCCACAAACAATGATGGGTTGACAATCCATGATCTCCAATGAGTCCAAAAGACTTCCCAGGTTTGACAGGAATGATGGAATGACAGGAATGACAGCTCTTCCCCTAGCTGTGCTTCTCTCGTCCCCCTCTCTCTCTCTCTCTCCCAAAGATTTCTGCAGGTATTTCTGCCTCCGGCGCTGTGGAGTCTGGATCTGTGGTTGCTCCTGCTGCCCCCGTGGTCCTGCTCAACCGCCAATGTTGCTATTGCTGTTGTACTGCACTACTGTATATTCTCCTTCCTCCTGCTCTCTCTCCTGCCCCCCCCCTTCTTTTCAACCCACACGGTCGAGGCAGATGAGCGCCCACCTAGAGCCTGGTTCTGCTCGAGGTTTCTATCTGTTAAAAGGGAGCTTTTCCTTGCCATTGTCGCCTAGTGCTGCTCATGGTGGGAACGTTGGGTCTTTGTGTGGAAGTTGGTCTCGACCGGCTC
>JAVQJD010089930.1:0-18373 GCA_036023655.1 Nannoperca australis | reverse complement strand
TAACTTCACAGTTTGACTTGCAAGTGATGAAGAAAATGTCCTGCACATAACCTCCTGGGATTTCTAATCATTTTTATGCAAATTAAACAAACGAGAATAGCTGTTTCCCTTATTTCATGTATTTATGCTAAGCTAAGCTATCCTAACCAGCTGCTGGCTCCAGCTACTTATGTACTACATAGATGTAAGAGTGGAATAATCTTCTCATCTAACTCTTAGCAAGAAAGCAAAAAAGCGTTTTTCCCAAAATGTGAAACCTTTCATTGTTCAATGAGTCTGTCAACATAAACTGAAACCAATATCTGCCTTGAGGGAACAGAAATCCCATTCATCAATCTGAAGCCTGTGATATGCTTTGAAAAACAGCTGACAGTAATGAATGCATCATTTATTGTAAATGGGTAACACATTTAAAAACACTACTATGGTCCGTCGATGGCCTTAAGCAAAGGCACATGAAGGTGGAAACATCAGTAAACTAGGAGCCATGCTGGCCGACACAAACGCTCTTTGAGGTTAATAGGCTCTATCAAGGTTAAGCAGTCGGTTCCTGTTGATTCTCAAAGCTTCTTAGAGCTGATTCATATTTCTGTGTTTATGGCATGCACGTTCTCAGCAAACGTCTGGGAGTTCACTGGTTTCTGGAAACAAAGCAGCTCAAAGAGTCAAGTGCTCAATCAAGAAGGAAAGTCATCTTTCTGTGCCAGAGCAAGAAAAACCGCAACAGCAAAATGGATTAATGAGAGGGAACAACTAAACAGGTTGTTGTCAGCAGACACAGAATATCTCTTAAATGGGCATCTTTGTCTTCTGTGTTTTATAGTTGTAGAACAGTGTAGAATATTTATTACTACCTACATTTGCTTTAAATTGTCAAAATCCACCATGGCCTCATCAGTAAGAGGTTCGGTGTTACTTCTGTCTTTGCTCCTGAGGGACAACTGTCATTTTACACGTTCTCATATGCCAGGTTAATGCACATTTAAGTCATTTTAAATCTATATGGCTTCCCGGAAATGTGCTATATTTACCCTTTAAGAGAAAAGGGCTATCCCCTTTAGAAAGACACAGAGACACAGTGTCTTTAGGCTGAAGTTAAATGTGTGCTTGTGTTGCACTTTGTTATTAAAAGTTGCAGAAATGACGATGGACTTGTTTTTGGCAGTTAATCTTGGGTGTGAAACACATGACAGTATTGTTTTAGGGATGTTAAATTAAGGAAAGGACATTGGCTGCAGTCACGCGAGAGAGGGAGATGAGGGCATAGAAAGCGAGGGAGATGTCACCCTCGACTAAAATGAGAGAGGAGATTAGAGGGAAGAGAGGGAGTGAGGGAGAGGCATCGCCCCCAGTCAGAGCGAGAGGGAGAATTGAAGTGACACACGGAAAAATGTCCCCCCACAGCCAAAAGGAAGAGAGAGAACGGAAGTGGCTGAGAGACAGAGAAAGGCAGAAGGAACGATGCCCACAGCTAGAGGGGAAGTGGGGCTGTGAGAAACCAATGGAGGGTCAAAGTGACTTCATCAATCACTACAGACAGCTCAGTGAGAGACACGAGGGGGGGATGCATAGTTAGGACTTGGGGCACTCTCTGATCACTTGTGTTAAAGCACAGCGTTGTTTTGCTGTTGTGCGGCACCCTGGGAAGCTTCTGTCCAAAGGTCGACGGTAGGTCCAGCTGGTCTTCTGTTTGAGGTTGCTGGTGACTGTTCGGGTTCAAATGGGGACATGGAGAGATATGCACTTCAGAGACTGCTGGGAGTTTGTGTAAATGAAGTAACGTGGACAGGCAGGTGGTGTTTCATGTTGTGGTTGGGGTCATTTTGGGAGGTGCCTGCAGTAACGGTGAACAGGCAGCAGTGACGTTGGAGTCTTCAGACATTCTTCTGGTGAACGCAACTTCATTTTTAACCAAATATCATGAAAAAATGCAAATCTTGGATTTACAAACTGCTCCCACCTTTACCACAAACACTGGAAACATAGTATTTAAAATACATGAGTAATCCTCTCCCACAATGAGAAATCTCTGCAGACGATGGACACTGAATAACACACTTGAGGTTCTAGCTGAAAGAGTGTGGGCGGTGCTGTATGGTTCTGTTGTGTACACAGTAAAGCTGTGACAGGGTTGAGTGAAAGTGAAAGGAGAGAGCAGCACAGTGGCTCTTATTAAACCGCTGTGTAAGCAATCTGCTTGCTCTGTTATGTGTATTTTTTGTTCCAGTTCAGATCAGTGTGTTTGAAGACAGTATATGTGTTTCTCTGTCGGACAGCTGGCACCTCGTGGTGTTTTTCATATTATTTCCAAAAGCCAAACCCAGGTCAAGCTTCACACAGGACTGGGACTGGCCCCAATTCCACACAGTGTTTTTCCTTTTTTCGATGGCCTGGTTTTGGTGAAATGAAAGCCCCTGAAAGATGTTCCCAGTGCACATAATGAACAGGAAAAACAGCAATAAGCTTTGTTGTGGGGCTAAAAACATCTGTAGGTATTGTTTTATTTAAAGTGAATTTGCTTCATCTTGCTTTGGTGTGTTTGACATCGTGTTACATCACTTCTTTCAAACCGAGTCCCACCCACCCAAATCAGTGAGAAGAGCACAAACAAGTGTTCATGTGGGTTGAAGCTGATTTACAAAATACGATTGAGAGCCTGATCCCTTATCCTTTGTTTTGTTCTGGTTATGTCAGGTGTCAAAAATGCTTATAGATGAACTGCATCGTGCAGATAATACAACTGACCGCCCTGTGTTTACATTCTGCTAATAATTAGAATTATACAAATGCCCCATGTAACCACCTCGGTCAGAAATGACCCTATCCGGCCTGAATGCAAGACATTTTGAGAGTCGTGGTGTAAACCTCTGATATTACATTCAATAGGAAAATATTTGTCTTTCTAGTTGGAATAAATGTATTCTTTCTGCAGATGTTTTCCCCACGAGGGGGGAACATTAGGTCACATGAATCAGTTTCCAGGAGGGACAGAAACATGACGGCTCTGGTCTAAAGATTTAAGGTCCGAAAGGCTCAAAACAACCAGTTTTTCAAACTAAATGAACAAAGTGGAAAATAAATATAACTTTACACAACTGCATCGGTTTCAAGTTTCCCATCTCATCTTCAGGCAGGTGGATCCAAGATAAACGTAACTCTGCTGTGGCTTTTTTTGCTTACACAGAGAAACTAAAAGTCCGGTACCAGAGGACCCGAAAGGACATTTTGGATCACAGTAAAAGCATGTTCAGACAAGCAGCCCGTTGTAGGACCAGGACATTAATAACAAAAACCAATGCTGAAACCTTACTTCTGGTCCTCTTCAGCACTCGGGCAGCAGAAACCTCAGTCAATTGTCACTGATTTACAATTCTTATTAAACTGTAGCTTCAAGTGTCGCCTTGTTTGTGAGCGTGGGTGCTCTCCTTGACCTGGCCTGCTGTAATCCCTCCCTGCCCGACAGCTGAGTTCAGACAGGCTGATTCTGGGGCAGACCTCCTGGGCTGCCTCCCTCACAGCTAAAAGCCATCTTCTCTTGAATCCTCACCTCAAAGCAATCTATCCAGCCTTCAAAAGCTCTCCTCCTCTTTGTGTGTGTGTGTGTGTCTCTCTCTTTCATCTGGCTGTCTTCTTACTTCTTTCTCTATTTGTGTCTCTCCCTTTCTTTACCTCAGGGTGACTCTTACTTTGGCTGAGGATGGTCTCCCTCCCTTCCTCTCTCTGTGTGTTTTCTTTCTGCCTTTCATTTATCTTTCCCCTAAAGACTGCAGTGTACTTCTTCATCAAGTCTTCATCAAGACACAAATACCACCAAGCCAAATGCTGAAATATCATTGGTGATATCAGCCACAACATCTTGAATAACAAACAGATGCTTTTATCAGTACCAATTTACCAACTGTATATTTATTAGAAAGTTTTTTTGAGATTATAGGATGTTTCAAATTATTATGACATCAATCAGAAAGTAGTTTAAATTGATAAACATTCATCTCAGTGAACCGAGGTTAGAGATGCATCAAGTATTATTTTATCAAGATACAGTGTTTTATTTCAACCCGTGGTTAACGTTGTGGTTAGGTTTAGGCACCAACACTACTTGGTTAAGTTTTGGAAAAAATGATGGTTTGGATTAAAACAATAAAGGACATCACCATAGTTATTAGACTGTATCCTCTGGGGACCATGAATGTCTGTACACAATATGCAATAAATGTATTTTATTATTATATATGTATATACTATAAATGCATAGTGTATGGCTAAACTATATTCCAAACACCAGGTAAATGTTTGTGTTTTGTTCATGTTTAATGTAATGAATCATCAGCGCCATAATAATCTGTTTGCCCCTTTTAAGTGTAGGTGCACAAATGGGAAATGTCAGCTTTACAGGAAGTAATAATGATGGTGACAGCACATTAGATATAATTAAGTTCCACCAATCGTCTGGTCTCAGTTACGGCCATCACATTTAATGATGACTTTCTGGACTTTTTCAAATAGTTATTTAGACATCTTGCATCATCTCTGCTGTGCATGTATTCACTCATTATCATGTATCATGAGACCAGTCAAGCACTTTACATTCCCATCCAAAAGGTGAAACCCCTTTCTTTCAATGATTGTAAACCTGCATACTGTTGAAGACTTAAGGTTTAGGTAGTGGTGGGCAAGGTGAACGTCTACAGAGACTGTAGCTGAACCAGGGGTGTCTAAATGAAGGACATTAATTGGGAGTTTTATGAAAAGGTCAGCTGTGGGTAAAATGAAATGGTCAGCCATCTCAAACTGCAATCTCTGAGAAGGATAAGTTAAGGTTTTACCTTCTCTGCCGCAGAGTTATCTGCCAGGTAGATTGTAGGAAGCTTGATTTAAGCTCTGCACTGCTAAAGTCATGGCAAAGAATTAGATGTAGAAGGTCACGTCAATCTGTTTTTTATTTAACCTTTATTTAACGTGGAAAACACTGATTGATGACACCCTGTTCTCCAGGAGTGCCACGATCACACACATGAGGAGAAACCAAAAACCTTTCAGTTACAAGGTTGTGTGGAAGTGAGTGGAAGTGGGTTGGGAGAGGGTGTAGCTGGTGGTTTGATGAAGGCCCGAAGCTGTACGGAGAAACAGAGAGTCATGCATGGACGGCTCAAGAGGACAATAAAAGGGTAAGGTCCCATCAAGGTAACAATGTTGAAAAGATAAGGCTGCCTATTTATTTCCTATGGCCAACATATCCAAACGACTCTGTATTAGTCCAATTCTACACTTTCTGACTTCCCTACCGTATTTGTGGCACTCAGCCCGAGAGCATTGGTTTTTACGGAAAATGTTAAAATGTTCACATTTTAAAAAGTTGGGCTCAGTCATTTCCTAAAACAGCAGGACACTGACATTTTTAGCACACATGACTCAGAGGAATGAACAGTGAATTTGTTGGAGACCACTTTCGGGTTTGGTGTGTTCTATAATGAAAGACCATGTCATCCAATGCAACAGCACTCTTTGGACAACAATGGAGCGCTATGGCTCAGAGGAATAAGCTATATCAGGCTCTGGGTACACACACACACAATAGAATCAGTTCATTGTCGGACATTCATTCATTTCCCTTAGGGTTTCATTCTTGAACGTATTATTGCGTATTTTGTCCTGTGTAAAGACATACAAAACATCATTGTTCTCAAGAGAAGAATATCAAGAGAACATTAAGAGACTATGAAACCTGGTTTCATAGGTTAATAAATCAGCTTGTGTTTGAGATTCAAGACTGGGTTTGTTCGGTGGGTGAAAGAAAAAGACAGCAAAAGCCAAATGCAGAGAGAAAGACAATGACATGTGGGACATTGTACACATTTTCCAACCTACAAAAACATCCCACCTACATTGATAGAATATTCACTTCCAATCTGATCTTATTAATTTTGGTTGTAGATTTTTACTCACATTTTGTGTTAATTTTGGTCAAGACAATACAAGTCAGGAAGAAAAGTTTGTTATGTTCATCTCATCAGCAAAGGAATTGTTTCCTGACTGTGCTGACAGATTCTTCTCCTTGCAGCTAACATCCTTTCATCCATTTTATCATCCCATCACTGATATAATGCAATCCAGTGCAACACTACCTCACAAATCACTAATTGCTCCCTCTGAAATATTCTCAATAAAAATAAAGCACTGCGTGGTTGTTTTATTGCACTGAATTATATTTTACAGGTGTTCATGATCTATTCACCCCTGTTGTGAGCTCCACTAACTGAGCTAAATGTTTATTATTAATTGGATAATTTATATAATATGCAAGCACATTAGCCAATTAAGTCACCAACAAACTGAATTATTAGAGTTGGTGTCCTTGTAAAATTGTGCAATCACACTATATTTATTATCAGACTGTTGCTAATCGTTACAAGATTGTGCTTATTGGAAACATTTGTAACTGTCTCTTTCCCTCTGTGTCTTTGTATCCCTGAAGGTAGTGATCAGACCTGGTGGTTACCCTGCATCACACTGTAACACAGCTTGGCAGAGTCTGCCAACAAACCTGGTGCTCAGTGCCAATCAGACAGTAACTGAGAGGCGTGTGTGGGGGGAATCAGTGATGCAGCAGGAAGTCAAGCCTAAAACAATTAAAACAAGATGGGGGCCAAGGTGGGTACAGAATCATGTTGTAAAAACCAGGGCTTTCTCTGGACTAGAGAACAACAGCAAACTAAAGTGATATGAAATAAGATAATTAAAAAAGTGTCAACATTTCAAAATATTTTGATAGAAGATATATAGATATGACAAGAACAACAAGTAGAAGAAAGAAAATATCTGTGAAGATCTCTTTCCATTTTGTTCTTCACATGTGTCTTTAAACAATACTGACATGCCCATATGTACGCTGAAGGAGTTATTGGTCACTGTAGTCACTCATGAGAATACCAACAATTAAAATCCATTCCTAACGTATTTCCAATGTAAATGATGGGGGTCCGCAGTCTTTGTTCCGTGTAAAAATGTATCCCAAAGTTAATCTCAGTTAATATTATAGTGCAGCAGTCAACACAAAGCATATGGGCATATCCCAAATTACAATATACCAATGTATTATACTGTCCCTCCACTGCAGCTCAGCGGGCTCATCACATTCTGCGTCACCTCAAAACCACAGACGTACACTGAATCACGAGCCTCCTGAGATGTCATTGTCGTTATCCTCATCGGCCAGCAGTAACGTGATCAAAGCGCTCATTTGCCAAAGAGTCATTTGCTGAAATTAGGTTGTGCTTCTGAGACATTTGTTCACTCGTGCACAGAGGAATCTCATCAAGTGTTAGTGTCAAACATTGTTGTGGGTGTTTGCAGAGCCTCTTTAAATGCCCTCAACTTAACCTTAGTATTGCTCTGTATTTTATAGATAATGCAGAGGTAAGTGCATATTCTGTATTTAGAAGTTAAGAGGAGGTTGTGTTCAGTAAGAGCTTGGGTGCTCGCTTTCTGCATCTTTGGTAAATAAAGGCAATAGGTTGGAGTCCCAGATGGGACTCAACCAAATATGAGGTAACCTGAAAGTGTACAGTCTAATTCTGGGTGGAAGTCCCTTGATGAGGACAGTCCAGCAAGAATAAACTGTAGCATATGTCTTCAGGCAGCATGGGAATGGACCTTATTATGACTTTGAATGTAGACTCATTATCAAATTAGCCAGAGGGTTCTGGAAGCAGGAAAAATCCTCCTACAAGGACACCTCAGACAAAGTACCTTGAACCACATATTTGTATTGTATAAACCTCCAGTTAATTGAATTCCTGCATAAATACTTCAAGGCTGCAGATAGTCCAAAAACAGGCAGCAGACTCACACAGGGTTTATACTATACTGGGGATCTGCATTACAGATTTAGATGCTAGACTCGTCGCCAAGACCGTTTTGTGACTTGCAAAACAACCACTAACAAGGAAAATACAGAATGTAACAGTAAGTAGAAAAAAACAGCTGTTTGTGTTACAGTAAAAGGCAATGCACATGTTTAAGTTTAGCTTTAACACTTCATTGTAAGTCTATACAATGTCTTCACTCAATTATAATAATATATGACACATACATGAGTGTGTTTGTTGTGTTGACCAGCAGTTCTTAGAAAACTCTCCTTCTTTCAACATCTGTAGCTGCAGAGACGTCAAAATGAGTCAGTGTGCTATTCATGGCTGGCGATCATCCTTAAGAGTCCCAGGAAAAGCTTTATCCTTTCTTTTTTAATAGTGTCATGACCCACAGAAAGATTCAATGATGCTCTCTGGGAAAAAAATCCACTTTTCGTATTTCCATAAATGTTTGCTTGGTTTTTATAAAACAAGACTTTGTTATGGGCCATCTACTCACATGCTGAGTCATTGGACTCTTTTTCTAATTAAATGTAGAGTGGAGTAGAGGTGAAAGTGAAATTGGAGAATGACACAAGAGAAAGGTTATCACGATATCCCAAGAACATTGTGAACATTGTTCACTGAGTCGCCTGAGCAGAAACCATCTTTAGAGAATAAAAGTGGCTATTGTAAATTCAAACAATACTTATGTTTTACTTCAAATTACTTCCATTGCATTAAAATAATAATAAAAGTGTTAAGTATGTTATTTAGATGAGAAGATGTATATTACACAGTAGATATTAAGCTAGGCAAATAGCTTAGCTTAGCATAAACACCTGCAATGGGAAAGCAGCTAGCCTGGCTGTGTCCGCTCACTAATTAAGTCATTGCTTTTTTCTTGGCCAGGCTAAGCTAAGCTAAGCTAATCGTCCGCTGGCTCCAGCTTCATATTTAGCTTTGTATTTAGCATTAGCTTTTAGATGCTATGGTTTGATTTTAAAGCTCCATAACTGATAAAGATGGCAGCACGGAGTGCACCATGAATTCAAAAACAGTGAGGGACACCAGAGACCCACATTACATCCTCTATCTACAAGCACTGGCTGTCCATGAATGAGTATGTCTACTCTTTACAAACTAATAAACAACTCTAACAGTGAATGATTTTTACACAAAAAACCCACCTTAACTGGCATGCAGCAGGTTTAGGGGAGTGAACGCCCTCTTCTGTTTAGTCCCATTGTATCTCAACTGTCTCATGTCAGCTTCATAGACAATAACAGAGCCAAAGATCAAACACAGTGCTACTTAAGTTTTAGGATGGATTTGATATTTTAGTCAATAACTAAAGTACAAACACTCCTGAGGTGTACCCCATCTCTTTCTCCCCTAGAGGATCTAAGCTGTGGTCTTTATGAAGTCGGGACCTGATGATTTGAATTGATTCACTGTGACACTTTTGACATTTCCAGGCTACTGATCCTCTCTGAGCCATGCTGATCTGTTGTCAATGAGGAGGCAGACAGGAGAGCAGTGAGTCTGGCACCTTTTCGGCCTGAAAATACCCGAAGCCAGACCTTGGCGCGATCGATCTGTCTCTCAGTATGGATGGCACTGAAGCAGTGTGTTCCCTAATCTCTGAATCATTATTCAATTTAACCTTATGTAGAGAGATACCATGACATTTTGATTTGTTGTTTTCTGTTTTTTTCACCTGCTAGATGAAAGGTGAGGTCATTACATTTGAAAATAGCATTGCTTACTGAACCAGTTGGTATATTTAAGATCATTTCATATTCCAGTTTAAATACATAAACAATGTACAACATATTGCAAGTAAAAATAAAGTGTCATGGCTCACTACTAAGGAAATAAGCTATAACATTACAGGTTATAATTTATGATGCATTTTATCATTGCCCTCAAGATTTGAAGATACCAGTCTAATTTCCTGTGCCTCTGCTGCCTAATTACATTATATAATTATATCCTACTTTTGTATCTCCATCTAGGGAAATTAAAGCAGTTATGTACATAAAGTTACACTTGATCATCCAAACTCGAATTAGCTATGGCAAAGTTCAACTTTACTCTGTCTAAGAATGTCATCCCTTCTCTTCCCTGGGTGTAGAATATGTCACATAACGATCAACCCACTTTTGCTTTGTAGAAACTAAAACAAACACCTTCTGCGTTGAAGCTAGCATGAGCAGTGTAAAGAGGATGGACGTGACATTATGTGAAAGCCTCAGATAATCTTCTGAATAAAAGACCATCAAGTTGTGAGGCTTTTACGTGTGTTGTTTTAACTGCTCAGGTTATTGAGTTGCTGCCTTAACATAACTTTATAGTTCAAAGTTCACATTATATTCTTGTATGACATCACGCTGCAAATTCATATTCGCTGAAATTAATTCATTTCAGTTACATTCACTGTTAGATGTTGTTAGTTTTTTTAAATAATACCGATAATGAAAGAGACAGCCGTGGGTAGTACTTGCATCCCACCACACGCCAGCTTTTAGGCAGCTTCCTGTTGTTTGCAAGCAGACCGAAGTGACAAGGAGACACCTTCACACAATAGAAAGTCAGTAGAGAGTAAAAGATAGTTTTCCTGTCTGATGTGGGCGGATCTTAAATGTGCTGCAGAAATGAATAATAATAGTCCAGAACCTTCTTCCTGTGTTTCCTATTTTTGTTCGCGCCCCAGACAGAGTGAACGTTCTCACCTGGTTTGTAGTGATGCATTTTGGTTCCCTTGGATTTTTCCTGTGTGTGAAAAGAAACCAAACCACAGCAAATTAACTATAGGTGTGAAAATGCAGTAAGATATGAGAGGGCAAGATCAACCCACCGTCAACATTTATCACAACTGCACTGCATGTTATAACCGTTAGAAACGTTACACAGTAAAGCAGCCAACCAGCTCTATAGTGTAGTCTCAGCAGGTGCTTTAAATGCCTCCTTAAATGAAGCACATTACACAACATTTCTATGTTGGTTGAAAAATGTGCAACCTGTATATACCTTCCGAGACAATACGGTGTTTTATTGCTGCTGTCCAAATTTAAATAGCTTTGTTGTCGCCCGGCCAGACGTGCCTGGTGTCCCTGCCTCCATAGCTGAAGAGGCAGGTGAGCAATCAGCCCGTCCAGCTGGGAAACACGAGAGCATCGAGAGACACCCACTTATACTCTCTCTCTGTCCTCAACAGCCTCTGCTGAAGTGAGTCCTTGATCACGGGAATCAGTTCCTCCTGTGCTGCTCAGCGGCCAGCTGGGCAGTTCATACAGTTGCAGAGGCTGTATGAGTGTCACAGCATGGCTCAGATAAGTGTGAATGCTCAGATAAGCACGCTTTAAATGAGCATTTAGCAGAGAGCGTTTTGTGGAGTATTTTTATTCTGAGAACAAAAGTTGTATCCAAACTGCTTTGTGTTGGCTCCTCCCACCCACTCAGGTAATCAAAGTCAGAACGAAACAATCACCTGCTGTTGTGTTTTGAAGCTAAGGCATTTTGTTTTTTATCTGAATGGTTTTCTAATGGCAAGCTGGCCATTCTCAGTGTGTCCTGTGGAGATTCCACACCACCTGGTGGATGAGGATGTAATTATGGGCACTCGCTCAGAAAGCATCAAAGTGATGTGAATGTGATGTTCCCCAGGGCTGATGTGTTACGTGTTGTAAGGAGCAGACAATTGGTGTGTTAGAAATGTATTTTTATTAGCTATGCTATTTTTAGGACAGACAATAGCCTCAACCAATGTGGCAACACACCCAACATAACACATTTACAAACTGAAAGTAGCTGCCATGTGAATCCTTCAGTAATCGAGCAATTCAATCTATCTTTTAATCATGGTGCATTCCCTGGAGGCTGAAATCATATAAATAAAACAAAGCATGACTCATCTGTGGACAGTGCTGATGCTATGTAGTATTCTGTTGTCCATGCATTACATTTAACAGTTCTACAATAGTTCCAGGCGGAGGATTTACTACACTACATTTCAAGTAATGGAGCATTTTGGCTCATGAACTCAGGCCTGCAAAATCCCAGTTCTGTCTAAAGCTTTGTCTCAATAACAGACATGCGATGTACTGGCATGTTTAACTCCACAGCACTGTAGAGGAGACTGGTAACTGCAGAGTGACGCTGCACACAGCTGTCAAAGCACCGTGCCCTTCTGCCGTAGCTGTCCAGCCTTTGTTTTGAACCGTTTCTGTTGTGCAGACTTTAAAAACGTGTTTATTACTGAAGCTGTCAGCAAAAACTAGAACAGGATGGAATTAGTTGGGGTCTATTTTCAGTGGTGGATTAATCCATGTTTGTTACTTTAGTGAGCATTTCTTGTTGCAAGATGGTATGTGAAGCATACAAAGTGTGTGTGTGCTGTGTACAGTACGTTACCTCAGCAGCCTCTGGGCTGTTGAGTGACATATGAAAAGGGAGAGCCATTCCCCCGACTCTCTCACACACACACACACACACACACACACACACACGCGCACACACACACACACACACACACACACACACACACACAATTACAAATATGTTCTGAGGCACCAACACCCACACAGAGACACACATTTTGTTTTGTACCTGAGCAAAGCATCTGCTTAGTCACCAGGGTGGGGACATTCATAAATAAATGAAAGGCCAGGCGTTTGTATTTTCGTCTCCATCCTGATTGCAGCGAGATGAGACATATGCTCCTGTAGTCTGTGTGGAGGGACGCTGGCGCCTCACGTAAAGCCACCGGAGCACATCACTGAGCTCCTTTGATGCTGAGCTTTCTGAAGGGAACAAGTTGACAGGTTGAAAATGATGCCGTTTTATTTGTCTCTGCATGAGGTAGCGTGTTGGCTATAGCATGGACACTATGCAGAGTAAACCCATCTGTGTAAGACACTGGCCGTGTTTCCATAACAACAAGTTACGATCTGACGATGGTGAATGCTGATGTTTGGTTTCACACGGGACACGAACAGCGGGGTCCTGGGTGAAGGGCTCTGCTTTTAGTTTGGTTTTCTACAGTACCGATTACACCAACATATTCTACTACTGCATATTGTATTACTACAGACCACATATCATTAAGGTTTAAATCTTTGCCAAATCAATGTGCCAGAACGTCCAACTCACACAAGAGAGGGACGGACACAAATGTATTCCTTGGACAGATTTGCAAAACTAATTATGTTGGGGATTGTCGCAAATTTCAAAGATTTGGTTTGATATAGAACATTGAGTTCCAGAGATACTGGGGGTGACATTGAATCTATTCATTTGTTTATTAGAACATACCGTATATACAGGATAAAGTGGGGTGTTAGGTGGAGTTGGATTACTCCATTATTATTTGAAAATGGAAAAGACCAGAGCTATTGAAAAAATGAGATTAAATGTGGAATTTAAATTTAAACCTGGATTGAAGGACAAGTGGACATCGATGCCTGGGACATGATAATGAAGTGGTCAGAATGCAAAGGCCCTGAGAGTAATGTTAACGTCTATACTGGTGATGGATAAGTCATGGGAGTACGCCATAGAGATGAACTGTATTTGAAGACTTCTGAATGACATGTGTGCTTTGTCATTACCATTGTTGGTCTTTTTGTTGTACAGTGGGAAGTCTTACTAAAATCTTTGTACGTATATTATATCTCCACTTTGCAAATAAAAGGTGGAGAATACGACATATTTCCTTTTCATTATGTCCTGGAACAGAAACATTCAGCTGGCATGGAGATGTCTTAGTGCCACCTGTTGAACTACTGTAGCACATCATGGGATTTTCTAATTCAGTGGTTTCTTCTGTCAACCATTTCCCCTAATGATGAGATATGTGAGGGAAGCAGCTTGCTTGAGTCTCTAACTGTAACACTCAAGAACATCTAAAATCAGTGGGTCTATCCATGTTTGGGTTTGACAGCCATTTTAAATGTATATATATTTTAAATAAACATTCATTTAGTCTTTGTGTAAATAACAAAAGACTGTTTTGGGGCCAGGATAGTTTTCTCACAGTCTTGGCCTTGAGTAATACTGCAAACAGCCTTTGCATGCTTCAAATAAACACTCAAGGATGCTTCGACGCTATAAAGTATCATTAATACATGCTATAAATATTGCAAGAGTACAACAGAGGCCAGTTATCAGTATATGTGTCATGTGCTGTAATACTGCTTCTTGTCATTCAAGGTCTTCTGCACATCTCGAGTGTCTTAGAAAAGGATTCACGTTGGCAGATTTAGTTGCAGAAAGAGCAAACAGGTGTTTAGTTGGTTAATGTTACGTTTTTGGTCAAAATTAATATCCACTCATCTTGTATCTTGACCCGTATTTACATATTTGATGCCACTGCAGACAGTGTTATAGCCAATCTGTCATGAAAACAACCTCCTGCTTCAAAAGTGCATTTGTCAATGGTTTTAATACGTGCTGCTCTGAGCATGAGTTTGTGTATGGAAGTACCATGTAAAAGCCCCCCCCCCCCAGGTTCGGGACACAGACTGTGTCATTTTGCTTCTCTTTGAACATCTTGATAGTTTTTCCTTGTAGTCTAGATAGATAGATAAATAGATAAAAGACAATGAAACAAACTGTAAAATCAATACTCAGGTCATCGCACACCTGAGTGGCCAGAACATAAAAGGTAAAGGTCACGTTTAGTTTTAAAGTCTGACTCGACAGGAATTAGGATTTATGAAAGTACAATGCTGCCATGTTGGGTTTTTGATGCTAGAAAGTGGATTTGTATTCAGCCATTGGCTTTTATGATGACAATCTAATCAGATTAGTTTGTTTGGGTATACATAAAGGAGTGTGAAATCAATATCTTGTTTGTGTTTGGTGTGTGTGTGTGTGTGCGCGCTCGCGCCAGGTCTGGAGAAAACCCTCTCAGCGATTTGATTGTGTTTGAGGTTGACCTGCAGGTACAAGTCTGGAGCAAATCACTGCCTCTTTCCTGTCTCCTAAATATGATAATTGGATATCAAAAGGAAGCCAGGCGGATGATTAATAAATGTACACCAACTATACAACCAGCCCCGCTCCTCTAGAACAGGATGTGGGTTTAACAGTAACAACACTGCAGATGGAGTGGCTGTAAAGTGTTTGACCCCCAACATGACACCATCAAACCATTTCATTCTTTTGGAATTGCTAAGTGTGATCATCATGGTTATAGTGACTGTTTTGTAGGTGGTACCAGGTATTCTCCGCATTCATTCATTTGGTGTCAAAGCTTCCCTAGGCGGCCATTTTGTGACGTCACCTGAAGCGTGGCTCCCAATCATTCACTATGTAGGGGTCACTTTGCCATCTTGCTCCACTGGGACCCAAAGCCCTGTGTGTGGTCCTAAATGTCCCTTGGTATGGTTTCACCCCCAAAATGATCCATAGTATGGTTTCACCCTCCTCAACCACCTTATATAACTGCTTGTGAGTTGAGTTTTTAAATTAATGTAACATCTACTTTGTTGAATCCAGTGGCTCCTGATCTGGGGTTGAGATTATAAATCAGAGGGTTCAGGAGATGATTAACACGATAGGACACACATTGTTTATTTCATGTGGCAATTTTTACTCTGCTTTTTTATTGTAAAATACCGGATAGTTTTATTCCCAATGCCTCTAAAAAGCATACAAATCAAACAATGTGAGAAGGGAACAACACATACGCAGCATGACATGGAGTTGCAAGTAAAGCAAAGTCTGTTTACAGGTGTTGAGGAGTGCTACTGCTTGTGTGAAGAAAGAAAGCCTTCCGTGTCTCCAGAGGGAGCTGTGTGAAGTCTGATAGATTGCCTGATGTCACCTGATTCAGCATCAGTTGGGGTTTGAAAATGAAACAAAATATGCAGATGTGAAGTTAGAAAGAAGTAAACTTTCCAGACGTCTGCAGCCCGCTCCTCATCTCTGCTTGAAGCTAACAGCTTGAGGCTACATTAGCTGCTACTAGCATATCTACCAATTCTCTTATTGATGCATACTGGGCAACATAGAACGCCTCTGGTTCTACTGCATCCATCTTGACTCCGACAATCTTATAGGGCGTGGTGTAATCAGTGTACTGTTTTGAGGGTCTCCGTCCAAATAGACTGGGGACCACTGGTTTAATCCATACTGTGCTCACCAGCTGGAACTAGCAACATTTGCTTTCACCAGAGAAGCTGCACACAAGTGCATGATGGGTGGATGCAATGAAACAGGACTTAACTCCCACTACAATTCCTTTTTAATGTTTGGTCAGAGGCAGGCTAGATGTTTCCACCTGCTTCAGTCTTTATGCTACACTGCGCTAACACATCCCATCTACTTAACACAGACAGGAGGTTCATATTCTCATCACACTCAGAAACAAAAGCAAATAAACATATTTAACTTGAAGTAGAGGCTGGAGAAAAGTGAGGAGCAAAAAAATGTCTTAGTCTTACACCTTTGGTCCTCCTAAATCTAGAAACTGCAGAGTAACAGACACCTCTGCTCTCAGCAGGGCCATCTCCTGCAGTTTGTTGGTGTAATTTCTGTTTAACTATTGAAGTTATGGATCCTGTCCTCATAGATGACTGGGGACTGCCTCCAATGTGGGAACATTTTCTACCGCTCATATCGATGCCCATTGGCTCATCTGTTGCCACGGTGATTAACGACCAATCCCCACTTAGACCGGCAGCCAGAAAGTGTCTTACTCACGTCTGGAAGATGAGCCATTAATCTAAAGTAGCACTTTAGCCGGACTTTGTCTCTTGTTTCACTTTCCCTTGTTTGTCCTAGTGTTTCATTGTTCACTCTGTTCTTTCTCTCCATTCAGGAATGCCCATTTCTTTGCCCGTCCATCTCCTCCTATTGTATCGCGGGGATAGTGCTATATAAATGTACAGTTCCAGGCAGCATTGCCTTTGATTCATCTTTCATGGACTGCAGGGCTTAGAGCCAGAAACACATACAGTAAATGCCTTTTTATTAGAACAAACTGAATGTGTCCAAACTAAATGAGGCTTTAGTCATGAAACTGATCGCAGTGCTTTTGGTTGTTTTAAACCACTTACCATTACATTTCGTCATGTTACTGCAACAAAGTCACACACTCAATCTGATTCTCAATAAAAGTGTTGTCTCACTGTCCAGCCGCCAAAGTCCAGATGATAGAAGAGGATAAATATGGGACACATTCACTTGAGTCGCCTTCAGTTGACCTTGAGATCACAGCGATATGTTTAACTAACAGCAGCAACTGTGGTCCTTTTGCCCTGGATTTTGTCTCTCAGGATACATACAGGATGTCCAATCGTTATTTGAAGCTGAAATATACTTGAATGAAAAAGTGCTCTCTGTACTGTAGTAAAGATGTAATTGGAACATCTAAAATAAAAGTATCTGTAGCAGAGACACTTCTATGATGTGAGTCTTTGTGCTATACTACCACTATTGTGGAAAGCATTTCATCCTGTAACAAACTGGTTTGTATAATAAGACCCAAACGCAGGGATCACGCAGGAGACAGGTGTAAGTAAAAGAAAATACTTAACTGGAGTTTCTGCCAGTCCAAACAGCAGATGCAGATAAGGGAACACCACAAAAACAGTTCCAGGATACAGCAATGTAAAGAGCTTCAAACAAGCAACAGTAATACACTTAGAGATCCCTGACATCGCTTACAGTTCACTATCAATGGGAGTAAGAATACAAACTGGCAAAGTTCTCATAGAAGGCACTGACCTAAACACCGTAGTGTGTTTTGATTGGCTGAGGCAGTCAGGTGGTGCCTGAACACAGGTGCAGACAATGAAAATTGGCGGGAAACAGAACAAAGACCGGAAGTAAAGTTTGCACAAGCAAAACAAAACCAGAGGCCCTTCAAAATAAAACAGGAAGTGGATAAAGACCAGCTGGTTCTGACACTTCCCAATTGCATTGGCATTTAATAGATTGATATAACAGTTCATGAAAAAATAAATAAATGGGAGATAAACTGAGATAGATTGACAAAAACACAAACAGGCAATCAGCCACATCCAAAGGCACAGACAGACAGCTAAGATGGTTAAACAGTTGGAGAAAGGACGGAAAAGAGTGCTGTGCAAATGACAGACTGCAGCAACAGCAGGAAATCATAGGGTATTTACTGCTAAACAGCAGACAAAGTGGTTGTTTGAGGGATAAAATGCATGAGGCGGAGAAAAAGAGATTGAGGTGGTGCAAGATGGAAGACGCATACAAACTATCAAAAGAAAGTCAAGTCATAACAAGACAAAGAAAGAGTAGAGGATATGAGGATGGGGTCAAGTGAAGCAGTAGAAAGGAGGAGGTGAGAGTTGAAGCAGGGTCGGTAAGGCTGACTGACAGTATGGTGATTAGTTTTAACATGAAATCTCTGGACTCGCCAAACTCATCCTTCACTGATAACACACACACACACACACACACACACACACACACACACACACACACACACACACACACACACACACACACACACACACACACACAGACACACACACACACAC